>JAGDQP010073604.1:0-10367 GCA_022664845.1 Lepisma saccharinum | reverse complement strand
ACATTTTTCCAACGCCTGTTTAATTTCTCTCCTAATAATAACCATATGGCAAAGTTATGATAGATGATTTTTTTGGAATTCGAGGACATATTTTAGAATGTTTGTCTATCTCCCTATCAGCTGGCTATCAGAAGTAATTTAGATCAACCATTTTCTCTGCGTAATTGTCTTGCAGGGAGTAGTTAAAACACTTCTCGGAAGAGAAACAAACAAAAATCATTAGCTAGAGTGTTTACTCACTTAAAAATAGTATTTTCCATCCACTGAAATAAAAGGTAGATTGTAACCTAACAATTCCTAGCCTAATAACGTAAAATATTAAGTAATGGTTTTACTATAAACAAAACGAAAGCGCCCCCGTATAAATTCGAATTATAACGTACTTAAAAATCTCAGTGATAGCAACAAATGGAGATTACTAAGCGAATGCCGTGGCCTGCCAGTTTTAGTCAGTCATAGATTTTCCCACCAGTGTCCATTACTAATCCAACGGTGTATGGCTTATCTCTGTAGAACTTGTGACTACTGAGATCTAGTAGGGTCACAAGTGGAGAATACTAAGCGATTCGAAAGGACCTGCTAGTTTTAGAGTCGCATCCATAGTTTTCCTTACCATTGTAGACCATGACGAATCCAGTGGTGTATAAATCATCTGTCAGACTTGTAGTTACTAAGATCTAGGAGGGGCACAAATGAAGAATACAAAGCGACTGGAAAGGACCTGCCAGTTTTAGGGTCAAAGCTATAGGTTATTCCAGGGTTTCAGGCCGTGTGACATGCAATAGTACTTCTGTTTACATGCCTCCTCTACTCAGTTTTTCCAAGAATAAAAAATCAGAACTTCCCTATAGATATATCTGTTGCGGCTGCAGCTTATTTTAGGCACATGAATATTGATAAACACAGGCAGTAAGTTGTTCGTTAGTGAGAGTAAAAGTAACATTAGGATATATTTTTATATATAAATCAGATAAAGAGAGTTTCATATAACTTTAAACTAAATTAGAGTTGTTGTTTTTTCAGGAAACCACACAATAGGCCTTGCAACTCTTGCAAATATCACCCCATTCCAAATATGATATTGCTATACTGTTACAAAATTCTCATATCTCACCTTGACTACATACATTTTTCAGGTATGTGCTGTTTTCTAAAACAGCATGTTTACATTCGCGTCGGCACCTGTTGTAGAAGCTGAATAAAGCGGGGATTTGTGTAGTCCCTCCCCTCCCTTCTTTTTTCACTCGGATTAAAAGCGAAGACAGGAGCGGGGCGCGGCTGGCTTGCCTCATCAAACCTTTGACAGGTGGACTGGAATAGCTATGTAAAAATACTATTTTTTTATTGGTGTATCAGATATGATTGCAATTAAAATTATTAGAATCGTTTCTTCACAAGGAATAAAACAAAAAAAGTTGATCTTTCTAGCATAAGTGGTTGCAAAGTTAGACATATTGTAATTTGGAGAAAAAATAATAATTTTATTTATTTTTTAATAATTTATTTCTGAAAAACTAGGAAACAAATGTACATTCTAAGTATTTCAACCCGTTGATAAACTTCTGAAGAATGCTCCAAAACTTTTCTTTTCTATTAAAGATATCCAGTTCCTTAGATAATGAAGATATTCGGTAGCAATTTTCTGTCCATAAGCACCAATAGTAAATTTTCTAGCTCTGGCAGAAGTAGAAGACCGTCTTAAGCACTGCGTTCCAAGTAAGACTATTTAGAAATTCCCTACGATCAAGTTCAGTCAACTCCCAAGTGAGACAAGCGTGAGCTAACTGATTAGGAATATTGTAAATACAGGCAGCACAAATTATAGGTGTATTAAGACAATTAAAATTGTCTATAGCGTTCCAAATACGAAGTTCTTCAATAACATTAATCCCGCACTCACAAGTCGGAATATTATGTTTTCCATCACTTTCACAAGAAATAGTTTCAGCTGCATGTGTGCTTAATTCAAATGAATTTTTTTTATGTTAGTGAACATTCATTCTGAAAATCAGCATCAGAAAAAACAAAGTTTGATTCAGTAATATTCTCTGCACTATGCAAATTACTTTCAATAGGTCTTGATAAAACAAAGTTTGATTCAATAATATTTCCTGCAGTATGTAAACAACTTTCAACAGGTTTTGATAAAACAAAGTTTGATTCAATAATGTTTCCTGCAGTATGTAAACCACTTTCAACAGGTCTTGATAAAACAAAGTTTAATTCACTCTGGAATCCACTGTTCACTGTCCCTGAAGATTCAATAGGACAATCAAAACTAGTCAGTAACGAAGGACGAGGAGACCTATTTTCAATATGCATCAAAGCTAATGCGGCACGTTCTGCTTCCTGCACCGCACAAACAAAACTGTCTGATGAGTAACTCTCATCACACCACAATAAGTTTTGCGAAGACATAATAAACTGAGACTAGTTTACCTGCTGTTGCTACAAGTCTATTCCTGCATCTACTGATGGAAACCAATCACCTTTTTACTTTTCATTGTCCAATGAAGAGGCACTTTCACTTTTAGATGGGGAAAAAGGTATTAGTCATACGATAAATTTCACCTTTAATTTTCAATAATAATAAAACAGTACGTTAGGTTTGTTCATATGTAATAATAAATTGGTTTTCTAATGCAGTATATTAAAGTTTATAAGTGGTCTTTCTACTCACATGCACCAAATCTATCCTTTATGAGTAATTCTTCACGTAGTTCCATTATTTTTTTTCGCAATAGATAACGAAGTCCAATCAATGTTAGCTTTGAAATGATTAGATCCAGGATGAGAATTACATAACAATTAAATATCTCATCTATATTCTTTGGATTTAATAATACTCGATATACACTATCATTCAAAAACTGAAGTCGGTTCTCCTCAGTTAATGCTGTTCCATGAATTAAATATCCCATACACTCATGTTCACTTTTATCGTTTTTCCAAAATGCACATGCAGAATAAAGTAAAATGTCTTTAGTGTTCAATTACGAATTGATTTTAGTATACAGGGTTGATCAACCCATTTTGATCGACATTCACAGGAAGGCTTTGAAATTAACAATGATATTTTCACTACCGTTCTGTTCCATAGTTACAACAAGACTAAAGTTTTAAGTTATAAGTAGGTCACTGAACAGTTAGGTAGAGAACAAGATTCAACTTGTCTTCAGCATAAAACATGGCAAGAAAAATAGAATAGTGAAATATCACCGATGGTCTAGTCTATTCAATACTTTAAAAAAACTATGTGAACAATAAATCAACCTAGCTAATCCTCAATTACATTTATTTATATATTTCATGTAAACACTTATAATTTTACTTATTCAAAGTTCTTAAAGTAAATTCAAATTGTACTTTATCCATTGAGAATAAAAGTAAATTTCACTGTCAAAAATATAGTGCGTTATCATTTCCATAACAAAATTGTGTTCACCATCTTCATCGGTTAACAAGTTTTCGTTGTGCTTTAAAAGAAGCATCAGTGTATGCAAAGTATATAACTTATTATCATTTGCAATCTTTTAATTTACCTGAAAACAGAACAGTGTATGAACCAACACCAATAAGTGAAAGTGATTCTAATGTGGACTGATCAGATCGTAAAAATTGTGCTTCAGCACTGTACTAGTGCAACTACGCTTACTGGAATTTATTCAGTGGACATTTTACCAAACCAAGTTGAATATCCGGCGGCACTATAGTAAATTTAAACACCTCAAGTTCGCCGGGAACTCACTGGACTGCCATATATATTAATAAACAGGGGCGGGGGCGATATTTTGATAGCTTTGAAAATAACCCTACTAAATCAATTCCAAAAATTTTAAAACAAAATTGCAAATTATATCATATAAATAGAACTCAAGTTCAAGACGAAGAATCAATTCTTTGTGGGCTATTTTGTACAGTATTTATTTATTTCAGTGTGCGAGGCAAAAATATAATTTGTTTTTCTCGTACTACCAAACCTCAGAAAAATGATGAGATTGTAAAATCTCTTGTAAAAAGTATTGTAAAACGAAAAGAAAATTCAAATAAAGTTTTCTCGTATAATTTAAAACCAAATGTATTATTTTAAAGAAATCCTTGAAATGTAGAGTGTATAGAAATATATTTATTTGATAAGTAGTTGTAAAATGGTTCAAAATGTGAAATACAGCAAGTTAATAATGAATGGCAGCAGAAGGCAGCTTAAGTTAAATGGTAAGTATTGCGCAATATTGTGCAACATAACTTCTAACACAACACAGAAAATATTATTACACAGAATTTAAAAATCTTTCAAATATACAAATCTTTTTGTAAAGATTAAAAGAACAGAAAGATCACCTGCTATGCGGCAAATATCAAAAGAAACATGTTCTATCTTGTCTAAAGCATCAATTGGCGCCGCGTCAATCAAAGACCAACAAAAAGAGAAACCTCCTCTCAAGCACTGGAATTGAAAAAACAGTAAATACTTTGTTAAAGAATGAAAACATCAATCAATTGGCGCCGTCTAGTTAATCAAACTAGACATCAAGAGAAACCGCCTCCCAAGCAGCGCCGCTGCGATATAACAAACATAAATGAACACTTGCACAGTTAAATCTTGAAAATGCTGGAGCGTGTTGTAACATGATCCTTAGCATCAAAGAATGCGAAATAGTAATTGTATTGTTAAATTATTAAAAATGTCAATTATTTGGCGCCACGTCAATCAAGTGCCAGACATAAAGAGAAACCTCCTCCTGAGCAGGACAGCCGCAATATAACAAATACTGCTCATGTACAAAACATCGAAAGATAGAACTGAACAACGTTAGTTAGACTAGATATCTTCGATGTGCAAGGCGTATAAGTGTATGCTTCCCCATGACGGCGAATGCATTCTCCGTCAAAAATAATGTAAGCCACTTCAAAAATAAATCAAAGTCTTTGCTAAATATTCATATATAGTACATGAAATATATGCTATTACCATATGTTCTACAGTTTTCTGCGATACCGAGTTTCACGGCCGGGCAATCGACGCGGGGCGGCGACCACAAATAATAAAATGGTGGCCGATTAGAAAAAATAATTCATTGATTCATAGCTATCTTCTCCAATATTACATCTACGGCGTCCACAATTCACGACCGTATACCCCACCTCTCTAGCACCTGTCTGGCACCACCACAGCCTGCTGTATACTTTTCTATAGGCCATAGAACCGGTTTAAAAGTGACTAAAAGTTACACCAATACTACTGGGGTTGTTTCGTTCCAATAAATTATAATCAGATGGTTATTAGCATTACATCCACTGCCTTGGAACGAATATGGACAGTAAGAAACAGTTTCTTAAAATTAAAAAGTTCTTATTTGTGCACCGAAAAACAATTTTCTAAAAAATAAGTTCAGTAAACTTATTTTCAAACCGACATGTTCTCATTTTCAAAGAAATGAGAACGCTTATATCTTATATTTACTTTTTGTCAATTTTAACCACAGAGTTACAAAATCTCCTCTAGAGTCTGGCCTGGCGCTGTGAACGCGGCACGAATTGAAAGTTGGGTGAGAGTATGTTTGTTTGGCTAAACAACACGCGTCGTGAGCTGTTAGGCTTTGCTCTTTAGCATCTTTTGATACAGTTCTTTGTATTTGAGAAGAAAACGCCGGTCTGCGATGCAGCTTGTACTGAGAGATTTCAGAAAGGAAGTAATGTATCGTTTCACATATAAATGATCATATAATAGTATTCAGTGAAAAATATCATTTTATAAGACGCTGTTTCGTACAGTTTATATCTGTGCTGGTAATATAAAAGAAAACATTTTTGATTAGAATTATTTGATGCAACATCGTGTTAGATCCATAGTTATAAAACTGTCCCTCGATGCCATAGGAAACAGAAATATACATACAAATAAGTATTCTTACATTCAGAAATATTGGATCGTTTTCGTTTCGGCTTATTGGAAATAAAGTGGTTATATTCGTGAAGAAAAAATGATAATTATATATGTCTATTTAAAAATTAAATAGTTCTAAGAGCATACTGTTGAATGCTATTTATGGCCTATTGACCCGTAAGGCTCAAGCCGGGATAGGTGAGGGAAAGGATTGGGGAAGATATCGGCCATAGCTAATGAAGAAGAACAAAGAATAATGAAGAAAAACAAAGAACTGAATATACCTATCAACAAGCAAAAAAGAAGAAAATTAAATCCATACTATGACAAAGATTGAACTGGATAATCTACATGATTAGACGACAAATTTACTACATTCTATTTCTATAGATGAGGTTAAAATGCAATTTTACTATTTTGAATTTCGTTCAAAGAAAAAAAATCACAAGCTAGATTAATAGGCATAGTAGTATACCTATAGAGGTGAAAATAAAAGAGCACCATGAACAATTATAGAATGACTGAATATGATCGTTTTAACATATATTTGAAAAAAAATATTTTCAATACAATAAACGTTTTCCAATACAAACTATTTGAAAACTGAACTTGAATATTCCGCTTTTAAGAAATATAAAATGAGTAATACAACTCTTATATAAATCAATACATGATTTGCATACCTTTTCTTATTTATTTAAATTTCTCCTCACAATGATAGTGAAATTTTAAGTCCATGCAGAAAATTATACCTGAAACCGTATACATTCAACTCAGACGTGTTGCAGTTAACGTTATTTAAAGGCCCACAGCAGCTGTTTATTAACTGACCCGTTAGGTTTGATTCATTACTTTGTAAAATAATATTCAGATCGATAAACAAACTTCTTTCGGTAGGAAAGATTTATATGAGTAATAAATTAAATAAAAGTGCAGATTATTATATCTTAAAAGAAAATGTAAGTGTCCTTAGAACATAAGCCACAACATTTTCACTCTTTCAATTGCTAGTGGGAAAAGCTATTCTTCCAAGCGTAGAAAAGACTAGTATTTCTTATCATCATCATCATATGAGAGTATATATACATAAAAAGGTTTTCTGAAAGTTGTTAACTATTTCTCACACCGATAATCTTTACAAATTATTATTTAAACTAAAAGCAGATGCGCAGACAAAACACAATTGCGCTAATGATACAAGCTACAGTGACAGAGGTGAAGGAGATAAGGAATCGTTAACCAGCAATAGTGACAGAAGTGAAGGATATAAGGAATCGCCAACAACGACTATGATCAGTGTTGACAACCGCAGAGACAAAAATAAAACACCACATCAGCAGCTAAAGAAAAAGTCGCTAGAACGCGCTAAATGAAAGTTTAAAAGTCGCTAAATAAGGCCTCAAAGAAATCATTGGCGGAAAATAGTTCATTTTGTCCTGATAGGCTGCCAAATAAGTGCAAAAAAGGAAAGTGTACAGTTTTCATATTTCCACTCTGGAAGAACAATAAAACTATTATATTGTATTTCTAGAGACGACGTCGAAATGTATGTTTGCTAATTTGAATTTGCTTCAATCAAAATTTCTCTTCAAAAGCTACAGGAATAAGGATTTCGACAGAAATGAGAACAAAGGGATCCAGTACCTAGTATATTTGAAGAAATTTAACATATTCATTTAATAAAGCCTGACCAAAAGAACTTGAATGTTTCAGTTTTGAGCAACTAATATATAATTTACATGCAAAAATAAAAGTCAGCTTAACCGTTAAACTGTCATCCTTTATATATGAAATATACTCAGCAAAAGTTCTTTATAACTTAAATTAATATATGAACGCCTCCAAAACTTTGTCTAAAATAAACACTGGTTTTGATAACAAGTAAAATGCAAGTTTGTGTCCCCTCCTAAAATCTATGCAGTCGTACAATTCCTTTAAAGATCAGAGGGAATAAGATTTCACAAAACTATTGCATTCATTCTGACTTCAACTACAATTTTTCATATAATTTTAAGTATTTTAAGCACATTTCGCTTACACCTTCATTCAATCAAACTCAACCGCTCCTGGTTACAAAGCGTGTCGAATATGTCTGATCCAATCAATACAAGTTCAAAGCTTGTTAATTCAAGAAAATGTACTAAAATATATCTGTCAATGTCATAACGCTGTATATAGTGTACGTTTCAGTATTGCAATACTTCAGCAATCCAATTTATATCTCTACAGTCTGACGAGGTTTGGTTTCCTATTCTTTTGTATCATAAGAAGTGCTTTTTCTTCCTCAACTTAAAGATACTAAAAAGTATGTAGACTACAACTGTGTAAAAGCATTTTAAAAGGCAAACAATAATTCTTATAAAATAGGCTGACAATTGCACTGCTTAGCTACGGAAAAATAGTACCTGAAATATATTTAGATATATTCTCAACCTATAACGGATATTGTATGATACTTTTAATTTATGAGGAGAAATTCAAAATGTATTATTTACTGAACTTTCTTGCAAGGATTTATTTGAATTAAGAAAGATTCTGTAACATTCCAGGTATTCTATATTCTATGAATATTCTGCAAATACTGCTTTGCAAATATCTTTAAACAGTCTAAGCTATACAGTCTTACTAAATATATATTAAGTGCTTCTAGCGGTCTAAGCTATGTGACTCAGCAAAAAGGTATACTGAACATCTTAAAAATAATTGACGGCTTAAGGTCTACTCCCTCAAAATAAAACACGAATATTATTGTTTTTATTTGAGGGAAATGTTAAACCTTACACAAAAAATTTAATCACCTCTCTTCTAAAAAACAATTCAATTCCAAGAAAATGATAAGTACTGTAAACCTTGATTGAGAAATTAAGTGCAGGAAACTTTTCTAAAATTATCTGTTTCACTATTTCTAACTTCAGGGGAAAAGTATGTTTGGAAAACAGGGATCTTTAAGTATCTTTAAGAAATAATGATTCTGTATTTACCATAAATAAAATATCATCTTGTATGTTATTACAGTAAAGAATTTCGCTCTAAGTCTTTCGTGAAAGTGTAAAATGCGAAGCGCATCATATGCGCTGTTGTATAAGAATTTTAAGTGCTACTTGGAACTGTTATTTTGATAAGAGTTTAGCCAAACTGGTATCTATAACAATTTAACGAAAAGTAACTGTAGTTTCTAACAAATTAAACAAAAATCAAGATCTTAATACAAAAAGGATTGCGAGGCTTAAAAATATGTTGAGAACACATGGAAAATATTTTTTCTTTACTTGTTTCTCCCCTGTTCACAGTTTAAAATATTGATTTAAATAGTATTATGATAAAGAAATCCAATTTGAATGAGGATAGCCAATAGATATCCCAAGAATATCCCAAAGCTAGATTTTCCAATTTCACGAAACTATTCAGTATTTTGACTGCTTTCATGTGTTTTAAAGAAAATGTGGAATAGCTATTGCTTGGTAAAATTATTCAAGGCCACTTTCCACTCGATCATCAGAGGAAAAGAAAAATTTAAGAATCAACTTGCTTTTCATTTGTCACAAAGTTGCAGAAAAGTTGCAACTTATAAAATTAAATGATCAAAAATGAATTGAATTAAATCGCTGAAATATGTGAAACTAAGCATAGTAATAATAATTGTGTACCTTTGGAGCTTTTCACTTTACAAGAAGGACTTGCATCAGTTATCGTTTAAAAATTGTAGGCTGGTGCATAAAGTTTCGCACCCGCATATAATCAGATCAGTATTATTTCACATATAATCCAAGTCTTCTCACGTCGCACGTTCTTTAGATACCATAATATTTTAACCTTGTCAGTCAAGTTGGTTTGCAACTACCACTGTTGTATAGATTATTTCCGTCAGGTACAAAAATGTTACCGTTGTCTGTTAGCATTTGCTAAACCTCTGGCGGTCGGCGTTTCAAGCAAATGTATTACCAAACTGATGACGCTCGAACACATGTGTTTGGATTGAGGCAGTATTACTTATGAATCTTTAGGAGATATTATACTAAATTATTATTATTATTGTTATCATTCTTGATCCTATTTAAGATATATGTTGTATATGTCTCTTGTTTTTTCATTCAATGTTATTCTGTTAATCGTTTGGCGCTACGTCAGGGATGGTAAACGAAACCAAATTCAGCTAAAAGGAACCGAATTAATTCTGTTTCTGTTTCTCGAAACCAAAAAAGAAACAAAAATGTTCCACAAACCGAAACCAAAAGTTGTGAAAGAAACCGAAACGAAATTACAACTGAAACCGAAACCAAATTCTGGAAAAGAATCCAAAACCAAGTCAGCTAAAGAAACTGAACTATTTTAGTTTCTGTGTCCCGAAACCGAATGAGAAACCAAACGCTATTCCAGAAACAGAAACCAAAAGGTGTTAAAAGAAAAAAAAAAGAAACCAAATTACAACTGAAACCGAAACCAAATTCTGGAAAAGAAACTGAAATCAAATACAGCTAAA
>JAGDQP010073603.1:0-10367 GCA_022664845.1 Lepisma saccharinum | reverse complement strand
GCCATTGCAATTTGAAAGTGAACATGCATGCTGTTTCTCTTATCTTATGTCGGTGTGACATCTCGGGGCCATGCGTTCGAATTCTGGTGGCGACCGACCTGACTTAGGTCTTACAAAATTTCCTTCAGTTTCACCACATGAACTTCATGCTGGCGCCTTAACTAAATCACCGGCCGCTATTCTCCCATACTCTATAAAGGTCTAATCCAAGGATGACTAAAGACCTTCAAAATTTCAAAATTATTCTAATAAATCTTTAATGACAGTAGAAACAAGCCTTATTTTCCTCATACCTTGACTTTTTGACTTTATGTCTTCAGGTAGGAGGTAATTACAATATTTCCGGAGATGATGTTTAAGATTCAAAGAGCTGGCCACGTATTCAACGTAGCGTATGAGTTTGTAGTGCTGCTTTTGTTCATTCCTGGAAGCTTTGTAATTTTGCAAGTTGCTAGTTTTTAGGAGCGACTTATTGACGGGTGGAAGGGAATCTTTTAAGATTCCAATAGTCCATGACAGAGTGACAGCACTCGAGCTGCTCAGCATTATGGGAAAGCTGACCCAAGAAGCTGGGTTCGATGGTATAATAATCACATTCGCACAATTGATACCAAGGAGAAAGAAGCTTTAAAATTACCTTTAAAATTATTTTTTTTATTGACAATAATTACTAATTGTATTTTTGAATCATTAATAATATTTTTTATTTAATTTGCTTTGAAGCGTTTTTGTGTGAATAACAATAGTTTATATTACATGCTTGTTCTGTGTAATTAATACGTCTTCCGCAAGTAATCTACAGTAATTTAATTAAAATTACTCATTCTAGGGCTATGTATTTAATGCCATTAATTGAAATTAATAATATTATTGAACCATGTTTTGTAAATAACCACTTTTGCAGAGTTAAATAATTATTATCTCTTTATTATCATTATTAAGTGACGAGAGGACGGAGGAGAGTAAATTTGTCATAATATGAACGTGGGAAGGAGAAAATGACGGGAGGGTTAAGGGGAAGGAGAAAAGAGAGGGAGCAGGGGTGCAAGAAGTCATGGGGCCTAGGGCGCATAGATACTTAAACACGGCCCTATTGGAGTGACTGCTTAGGGTCGAAAGAGACGCCAGAGCAAATTTTTAAACTTGTTTGTCCACTTCCAGTCTAACAAATATGGACCATTATTTCTTAAAGATGGTTATGATGTTTATACCTATTGTAGTGTATTGTGCTAACATACATATTCATTTAAGCATTACGAAATAAGACGTACATATTTTGCTTGTCTCGTACTATCTTCAAACCTTGGAATCGTAAGAAACTTTCGAAGCTTGTCGTGTTTTTCCGATAATCCTGTCAACATGTGTAAGCACAAGACTATGGTATCGTGTGGACTCACCATTACGGAAGTGACAGCGCTCATTTGTTTTGTTTAATTGAGGAAAGAAGAAGAAGATCAGAAGTGGTGTTGAATCGGACTTCGGAGTATTGAATCGACGTTTTGTGGGTAGTGGTTATTGTATGTATGACAGAAAATAGCTAAATATTAAGATTTTCTCTTTAGGATGTTTGGATGAAAAAGTTTTGTATTATATAAAATATTGGTTCACATAATTTTATCATGTTAATGTCTGCGTCTATATTTATATTTATCAACAACAGAACATAGTAACTGTATATAATTTGGCAATATAATACTTTTGAAAACTTGAGCGAGAAAGGCGTTCACTTATAATTAGACTAATGTGATTTTTTCCCCCTTGCTTTGAGAAAAATTCGGAAGGAGAGAATGAAAAATCAACCTGTGCGAATTTTAATGGGTATTATTCCGCAGAGCCAATCAAGTTACTTCTTTTTACTGTTTAAAAGTTGGTTAGTTCTGGTTAGAAAAGTAAGGTTAGTCTATTATTTTATATATACCCATTTTGAAATATCACACACTTGACACATTTTTTTTTTTTCACTGTTTACAAGTTAATCTGAAGTGGGGGAACGGTTCTGCGCATCTTCACCCATTTTGGCTATTAATATGTGTATGCAACCTGTGTAAAGCAAAGCGCTATGAAGTATAATTGTATTAGCTATTGTTGAATAAAGTGCTGTTTAGGTCAGACAACCGTTGTGACGTTTGTACGCTTTATAGGGTGACTATAGCAGATTCCGGCCACTTGAGCAAAATTCCGATTTTGGTGGTATATGCACAAGAAATACAAGGAGAGAATAATTGAGTAGATAAATGCCTCGGAGTTTTAAGCTGTGTATTAACGCTGTATAGAAGGAACAAACACTTATTTGTAAACCGTATGAAAAATTTATATGAACGTAGGACCTTTAGAAAAAAATCCAGTGTCCGGCTACACTTGTCAGCCTTACTCTTCTAAACTTATAACGAAAAATAATATCTAACAAAAGAGCCAGGCATGCAATACTTAGATAAGATTGTTCGTTAACAGGGTTCAAACAAAAACAGGAAATATCGCTCGTAAGTTTTGTCACAAGTAGGGGGGGATTGCTGTGCATAATGAAAAGGCCCTAACTAAAATTGAGCTTGTTTCGAACCAGTGATTCATTTTAACACAACAATTGAAGTATCATTGGTACGAGGGATGGATTTTTAGTCGACGATGTCTCAGCTATCATCGAACCAGAAAAGAAAGAAAGCCAGAAAGACGTAGTCGTGCAATCTTTTTCAGTGTAAGCCTATGTGGTGCAAGAAAGCCCTTGACGTATTGTATTGACTCCTGTCAGCAACAAATTAACAGCACTCATGTTTAACTGCTCTTATTCATTAGGCACGAAGTTCGTTTTCGTGCCAGTAGTGCGCTCATATTCTCGAGTCCACTTAAAGCCAAAAATGAAGCAGGTCTGTCGTTTCACGAGAACCACTCCACTTTCATTTTTGTTCCTGAAACTTCAACAATGTTTCAGGAAGTAGTCTCTTCTCTATTGCAAACTTCAGGTTAGTTGCTTCTTCTGGATGTGCATCAATAGGCTTATGTGTAATCACGCTGTCTTCTGTCGTGTTGGAGTATTATTTTATATTGCACTTGGAGTAGTCAACAGCATCAGTGTTGAAGGAATAATGCATACATTTTTGTGGACAATGGAATTGAAAGTTTAAAACATCACGCAAAATGCGGATATTGAAAATTAATTTCTTTAATGTAAGTTTTGTACGCCGAAATAGAAGAGGAAACATACAGACAGGACTGGTGCTAAGGAGCGGTCGTGTTGCCATATATATTTCAGGTTACTCTTTACTTTTTCTTTGAATAAGAAGTATCAAATGTCAGGCTACAGTCGGAAAGTGTACATTCCTGGAAAACTTGTTCAATTTTAAAGATTGCAACGGCCAGAATCTGTGAGACTGGACTAAAAAGAAGAACTGCAGTAAAATTACTTATAAAATTTGTGATATCTCATTGAGTATCACAAATGAGTTAGACCAAATAATTCAATATGCTAAAGGTGGAAGACACAAGGAGCTGTGTAACGCTGTCATCAGTTCGTCATCACGATTAACTTCTTTGAAAGAAGCAGGAAGTTCAAGTGGCGCGTCTCGTACGGTTTAAGTTCATGTGATAAAACAACAGCAGAAATGATTTTAATGATAAAATGTATTACTGCTGATTACTCTTTCAGTTCGTGCTCAGGGATTGGAGATACATTTTCTGAAGTATTCCCAGACATGCAAACAGGCAATTTTTCCGTGGCTAAACCAAAGCGACATAGATATGTGGAAGTGTTCCCTTTTTTGGAAGCAGTTATTGAAAAATAGGACGATATTCCATTTATTCCTTGCTATGATGAAAGTGTTAATAACGCAGATAAGAAGGAATAGAAAACCACTGTTAGATTTTGGTCTGACAACGAGAATAAGGTGATGAGCAGACATCTTGAAACTTCCTTCGTTGGTGGTGATAGAAAGTTAAATACAGCTAGGAAGAATGCATATCTCACCAGGAAGAATATGGTCATGTTAGGAGTGGACGGACCAAACGCAAATAAAGAGATGTTATGAACAATGAACTGTTGGAAGAAAGCAGGAAAACAGCTAGGAAGAATTTGCAAAAACGTGTCAGTTGACATTACAAAACATAAATCTCTTGCCTTCGAGCAGTTTGTTCTTGTGGGAGGAAATAAGTGCAAAGTTTAACAAAACAAAAGATTCTTGAAGAAGGAACGCAAGTGTTCCTGAGAGATGTTAGAAACCATTACTTGACTGCTGTTAAACACATATCACAAAATTATTGTTTTTCAAACCAGTGAAATCTGTTCATTGTCTGTAACCAGAAAAAAAAAAAAAAACTAAATCAGAAGTGTTTTATAAATATATATAAAACAGAACTAACCAAAGCCCTTCCAGTCAATCAGTCAGTGTTTATGCTGATATGATGAGTGTAGGTTACTTCAAGTGGAGTCCCGATGTACAAGTTCATTTGTAAATGCGCATTGACGGTTTTGTGGTATTATTTTCTAATCGGAAGAACTCTCTAAGCAAACCGAAGCTCCCTTCAGTGTTCTCGTGGAGTTTACACTTCCAGTCAAGAAATTAATGCAATGTATTTGGGTTTGTAAGGAAATGGCCACTCTTCTCCCCAATGGACAAAAATATGTTCAATGATCCTAAAAATTTGCATCATTGAACATATTTTTGTCCAATGGGGAGAAGAGTGGCCATTTCCTTACAAATAGTAACATGCCCTCCGCCCCCCTACAAACATATATAGAACACAACGATTTTGTCCCTATAAGCCCCTTTTTATGTGTTTTTCTGGTCTGTGAAATTTCTTTATTGTATTAAATAGGTCCCTAAAGTATCAGTACCCTAATTTTCACTAACCTACACGGTGGCAGCGCTGAATACGAACTGTTAATTCAGGATCCTGTGACTCACTTAAATGTCGACCTGAGGCTAGATGCCTAAAGGCCGTAAAATAAATTCAATTCATCTAAATGTAGCAGTTGCTGTCGGGATGACTGGCTGTTTTGTTTCCTTTAGGTTGTAATTGGTGGGTAAATGTAAATACGTAAAAAATAAGTCCTGCTTGCTTGCAACACTGCTGAATATATCAAAACAAAGGTTGGTTTGTGTCTTATTTCGTATGTAATTTAGGGTTAGTGATATTAGAATAGGTTTACGGACCTAACGACAATGTCAGTAGTTTCTGTCTGAATCCATAAATATTTTTAATTAATTCTTTTATGGTATTGGATCTATATATAATTAAGAACATTTGTGTGGATTGATTATTTATTGTTCATTCCAAATGTGCTAGTTGATCTGAATCAGGTAGATAAAATAGGAAATTTTAAGAGGTAAAGGTACGGTAGCTTGCAAAATAAATGTTCCGATAGCATAAATTCTCTCACATTTCTGAAAATATCATTCCGTTCTTTCGAAAAAAAATTAGCTCGTTCTACAATTCCCGTCGGGGTCGATTGAACGGAGTGGTTCGGAACCCACATCACTATAAACTGTAGGTTTCGTCCTTAGAAGCTCGCCAGCTCATTTGGGACGTTAATAACTATTCACTCACTCACAATCCCATGCGTTATGTAAAACGGGGTATTGAATAATGTTTTCGAAGGACAGGATGAAACTGATATTTCTAGAAATGTGTTAAAAACTCACGTTAATTTAAACATTTATTATGCCGGCCGCCATAGCTAAGTACTGATGCCTCTTTAAGAAATTGTGGCGTTATTATGTGCCTGGTGGTTCAGTGAACTCATGCCAACACAAGAGCGTAGAAAGTACAATATTTTTTTTTTCTTATCTTTTCAGCAGTGTAGAATGTGGTAAGAAGTACTGGAGAAAATACTTAGCTACAAATGTTCTTACTATGGAGAAATCACACGAAGGAATATTGCGGGAGTGGGAACCACTCACGCACCTTCTTCAGCAAATTCCAGCTAAAGCTCAGAGAGGTTTATTTACTCAGGATCTCAACATAACATGCATAGACGCAGTCCCAGAATTTATAGCTGTAGGAACAAATCTTGGATTAGTATATTGGTACAACCGAAAAAAGAAAGAACTTCAGAGATTGAGATGCGAGGTATGGGTTTTATTTTTATGAGTCATTTGATGTAATGTAGTCAAGGATGGGTTGCACATAGTGTTGTAAAAAAAAAGTTTTTTTTTTGCTGAAGTTTTTTCATTTTTTTTTTCAAAATGTCATTTTTTTACACAGCAAGTGATTTAATGCTTTACGCTGCAGATAATCAATGTAATCAGCAGGATTGGAGTTAAGCTTTCGTACATTCATCTCAATTTACTTTGTTTTGTTTTCCTGCAAACTTACGAGGCAAATGATGGGATTATTTATGCATTCACTGCCACATTGCTATACTTCCTATATCTTCACCCTGACAAAAATAAGGAATCAACTAAGGACATATGGACTGAAGTTATTTGGTATAGTTTGTATTAAAATGCTACTAAACTTCCAGGGTACTGAAGAAATATTTTGAATTATAGGAAGAATTTAAGTTCCTAGAGATAATACAACTTCGAAGACTATAAACTGAAAAACCAAGAATTCTTACCGAAATATGCTCTCATCCTGTAACAATACATTAATTTCTAATTACGGCATTATTCAAGGAAGATATCTATTTTTGACCATAATTACCTTCCGCAAAGATCAATTATCTTTAGCTCAAAATCCCAGGAAATAACCTCTTTCTATTCAAGATGTGTTAATGTGATGTGTTTTTAGATAGCTGTAACTCAAAAAGGTATGAAATCCACTAACTGATTTTTACTCCCCAGTAATCGTTGAAAAATGGATTTCCTTCTATCAAGGAAACGTTTGATAGTTTCACCCATCCATGATCTTTTCAACCCTAAAATTGTGAAACTTTGAAAAATTGCATATTTTAAAATCAAGTATCAGAGAACGGTGACCTGTTATCCCCACCGCCAGCACCACCACAAACTATTAGTATTAGTGCTACATCTCTGGTATTCATTTCATTTTTGGGGTACAAACTGATTACTGAGTTACGATGGGGGAGGGTCGAAATTTAAAAATAAATCACAAATGTAGAAATGCCAACTATTATGATTTATTCGTAAAATTTTCGATTTTGCCAACTATATTACGACCTTACAACCGCTGTAGCCAAAATTACGAATTTACGAGTAAGCTTTTAGAAAGAGAGTTTAGTCATTATCAGTTTGAGCACTGAATTCAATCCAGATGAAAGAACTAATTGTGTTTGGTATAAAATTTCTGAACTTAGTTGATGTATCTGGCATGAAGAGATTCTGGTCTTTGAGCAAACTTGTGTTGGCAGTTCTCTTGGTTTCACAGAGTAATTCTCCTACTGAAAGAGTTTTTTTTTTTAGTCCGCAATAATTAAAGTGAATTGCACCCAAACGTCAGCACTCAAACATTAAATGCTTTAATGAAAAAATGAAGCAAATTCCAGAGAAAACACACAACCTTGTGTACACTCAAAAAGAACTGCAGAAGGCCACAAAGGCTACTGCTACAAATGTTAAGGGGAAAAGTGTTAAGGCTACTGCTACAATTTCTGCTGCTTCAGCTGTAGGGGAAAGAGAGAGGAAAATGAAGAAATTTAAGTGTGTTTTTTTTTTTTTTTTATTCTAAGGCTTTCTAAAACTTTTAAACTTTATTTTATTTTCTATATGGGCCAGTATAGTAACTCTGAACTCGGCCCGTCACGATCCACCCTTTAGCCATTAAAATCTATAGGACCTTCGAGTCGTTGGCCTACCGCCGTAGACCGCACGGCTACTCGGCCGGCTAAGTCTTTCTAAAGTTTTTACTGATTCACAAGTAATCAGAAATTGTAAATATGTGGAAGACATACTTGTTAGGTTTGCGATTGACGGCAGATTTTGTATATACCATTAAAGAGGTTATAACACTCAGGCCCTGTATCCATTATTTTGTAAAATAAGCTGACTACGTTAGATAGTTGACGCAGCATGAAACGAAGATGATGTAAAAGTTGCAGCTTAAACTGTTACATCATCTTAATTTTATTTATTTATTGTTGCATTCAGTATTTAGCCGTGTCTGCGTTATTAATACCATTAAAAGCATTCTTAAATTAACAACAAGCTTTATATACTTTTAAATGGCCTGTCCTTATTGACAGATGGTGCTGGTACTTTTTTTATTTCAGAACTGAACAGACCATAGTGTAAGCTTCAATTTAAGACCAAAAATGTTCCAATACATTCGTCCTTTTTATTTTTATTTTTTGGAAAAAAAAAAAAGTCCCCCTCTTCGCTATATCCATTTTGTTTGTCGGGAAAATAACCACAATTTCCATTTTAAGTATCAGGGCTTAAAAGTCACAAATTATTATACCAGCAGTTTTATTTACAATAATATAGGAACAGTTTGATTGATCTACAGTCAGATTTCCAACTCCGTAGGAAGTTCGAATCTTGAGGTAAACATTTTGAAGGTGGAACTTCATTCTTTCAAAGAATGTCTCGTTTATGAAAATTTTTGAAACTTTGATTCGTCCTATAGTTCAGGAACTTTGAGACTTCCGGAAGCAAAATTTACCATGGCTTCTAATCTGGGTAGTGGGAGTGCATGTACAAGTTTTATCACAGTCCGTGTCGCAATGTGTATGACTTGATATGAATGGCCCCTATTTGTTGTTCCTTTTCCAGAATACTTCCTTCTCAATTACATGTGTGAAAATCATATCGACTGTTGACTACATGGTAGCCGCTGGAAATGATCAGGGAACGATAACTATCTTCCAAATTCCGAAATCCCCTTCAGAGTTGATTCCAGAATGTATAAGAGAACAGGAAAACAAACAGGTATGTACATATACTATATGTTATTGTCAAGTGTGTGTGTGTTCATGCTGTCAACTGACTTATGCTTATCTATACTAGTGCGGAAGGTCAAAACAATTTTTCCCGTGAGTAGTGTGTTTTTTATTCAAGGGTCACGTACTTTCTCTGACAATGTGTTTTTTCTGTACGTGACCCTTGAATAGGTATTTCCAACTCCATTGTAACACTGCCAAACGACAGAGAGCATGGTAAACAAGTGATAGTGTCAGTTGCACTTAACATAGGTTGTAATATTGGACTCTCAGAGCAGTTGACTACTGTTCAACACATGTTTTAATATTATGAAGCTAAAAATGCTGTATTGAAAATAAATCCGGCAACCTCGCAAATCAAGTTGTGATTTCAGTGTCTTGCAAAGATTGTTTAACGATGCTTGCAGCATGTGGAGGCGCATTGGGTGGAAAATTAAGCGGCGGAAAATGACATATGGTTCGCCTGTCATGTTGCCTTGCACAAGGGCAAGAGGTGCTTTTGTCTTTATTATATAGAGTATAAGTGGCTTGCTTACTCATGAACAATTGTAGGTAGGTATTGTGATTTCTTTGTTCAGCAGTGTATGTGCTTACTAATTGGAAAACCAGCCTGGTGGTTTGGTTTTCTAATCATTACACTTCAACGACTGTCATAGTAATATTTAAAGTAGCCATCGGCAACTGAGAGATCCAGATTCGAGTCCAGGTCACGGCAACAACCGATTTTTCTGTAAATTTTCAACAATTACCTTCCTCTATTATCAGCTTTGAATTACGTTGTTCCTTTTATTTGTTGTTTTTTTTTAAACAAATGCGTATGTTTGCAAGGTATATTTAATTTTATTATACTTCGGGTTGAAATTCTCAAGTTTTCTGTTCTATATATTACTTTTTGCGTCCGAGGTCTAGCAAGGCTGTCTTAGGCAGACTATCTTTCGTTAATGCTGACCGAAAGAAATGAAATTTCAAAATAGCGTTTCGAACTTAGTTTTGAATTAATAAATTTTGTGGCTATGTAGCAAGAAAATGTTGGCTTCCAAGTTGCTTTTATTTAACATGATTTTGATCTTAATGTCTTTTTAAGACCTTCGAAGTGGATATTTGCTGAACTGAATAAGTGTGGGTGATTTTAACTGTATTTTCAGGTGGAAAGATATACGATTGGAGGACTACATGCATCTCATGTTACTGCAATTGAGTGGAGTATGAATGGGATGAAATTGTTCAGTGGGGATAGCAATGGACTAGTAGTTCTTACGGAAATGGATTATCGCATGGTAAGTTACGTAACTATAGTTTTCAGATTGAAGTCGCTGGAGAACCTTTTTTATTTATGTATTTAATTTGAATAAATTTTTTCTTTCGTAAGTGTACATTTAAGAAAATAATGTCACTGTAATAATTGCAGCAGTTCATAAGGTGATTATTTATTTCGAGATAAAAACGTTTTAAGAATATTCGTCAGAAATAGGGAGCTAGAAACGTAACCTTTGTCGCATGAACCTATTATTGAAACGTACCAATTGATTAGCTCTGA
>JAGDQP010073602.1:0-10367 GCA_022664845.1 Lepisma saccharinum | reverse complement strand
TTGTTTCACTAATTCTTTTCGAGTCAGCAGAGCGAATTGACTAAGTTTCTCATCACCCATGATGTTCCCGAGGCAGATTTTGAGAAGGCATTGAGAAGAGAAGCCCATTTAGCAACCACGGCCACGTTACTCAGTGGTAGAGCGTATGCTTAGCATTCGGGAGATCCTGCGATCTAACCCAGCGGCCGACTATCCTGACTGAAGTTTTCTCCTGTTTTTTTTCTCAGTCATACAAGGCAAACGCTGGGATGGTACCTACAAAATAGGCCCTGGCCGTCTACTTTCCAACATTATCTCCTCCATCCTATCCCAGCCTGAGCCTCAGATGCTTAAAGGCCTTAGAATATATTAAAAAAAACAAAAACAAGGGAAACTTCTTTCACAGGAAGCGTTTGAAACTTGAACTTCACAGAAACTATTGCTAACTTGTATTGTTCGTGAAAAGGTCGTCAATATTCTAACGTCAATAACTGTGCCAGTATCTGTGAACGCACAGTGATTTTCATTCTTGTAAATTCTAGTTATTCTGAATTTCAACATTGGGCCATATGCATGAAGTCAAGTTTAAGTATTTACTAGCACTTTTTGAAGTAAATACTTGGATTGGTACGCATAAAAATAAAGTTTACTTAAGCTTGTAGTATTTACTAGACTACCAAGTAAATGCTTCAAAATGGTATGCATAACAACTAGTATATACTAGATACTTCACGTAAATACTTATTATTTCTTTTAAGTCTGCTGTTTATCTGACTTGTATTTTTAACTAGTATAAACATGGCAGCATTCATGCAGCTACCTGCGCAAAAAGTGTACAAAAATCGAAGAATAGCAGGTAACAATATATACCGATCACTTTATAGATTTGAAGATAAAGTAAGGTTCTTGGCTGACACACTTTTAGAGGATGACGAAGAAACAAGAGGTGGTGCTCTCTCTAGAAAAGAAAAAATGGAGGTATTCCTAAGGTACATTAGTGATCAGATTCCGGATCGCAGTTGGTGAGGATAGAGATGTGCATCAGCGTATACTGTAAGTAGATCGGTCAGAGAAGTAGTGCGTAAAATTTGTGACAAGGCACATGCATGGATCAAATTTCTTGCAGCTTTGAGAGAAATTGAAATGCTAAGGCTAACGACAGACTTCTTTTCAGTTACCAGGTTGTACTGGAGCTATTGACTGTAGTCATGTAAAAATAATGAAACTGAGCACGCAAGGTGACGAATACATTAACAGGAAGAATAGACCGACAATAAATGCCCAGGCCACGTGCGATGGAAAAGAATGGTTGTGTTGACGCCCAGTGGCCAGGTTCTGTACACGACAGTCGGATTTTACGCAGATCTGGCCTCGAAGAAATCTTATCTCCATTCAGAGGAGACGCTTACCTGATTGGTGATTCAGGTTACGCAATTTCTCCTTGGATTTTGACACCATATAAAAAACCCATAGTAGACACGCACAAAAATTACAACAAAATACATGCGCAACATAGGGTTACAATTGAAAGACCATTTCGACAGGTAAAAAGGAGATTTCCAATTCTGAGTTCAAAAATCAGGCTAAATCTTGATATAATACCATCTGTGATCATGAGTTGTTTCGTATGTTGTAGAGCTTCATTGTTATATGTTTTGATATTCGCAACAACAATCAAGCGTTTTCAACAATGAACTAAAACGAAAATAGAAAACCGGCATTGATCGAACTCTTGCATTAGTTATGAACTTTCTTCCCTGAAAGTTAGAACTCTCTAGGCTTGAATTTGTTGGAGCAGCATTGAAACTTCCTGCAACTGTAAAAATACATTAGACATAAACGGAAATAGTGCTGCCATCTTTTGTTGGATATCGTTGCTTTACAAACCTCTCTAAAGCGGACACTCTGTACTGCGGACATGGACAGTTTTCTGTCATTTATAGGGAATATTCACTTCCGTATAATGGACATTTTAAAAGCTATTAAGGAAAATCCGCGGGTTGTCAATATGTCGACTGTCATATAAAATAATGGTTTGATAAGTTGACTTCCATAGTTAGTATTTACAGTTCAAAACACGCTTTTAACGCTGATGAAACTTGATATTTTTTGTGCGCTTCTGGATGCTTGAAGCGAGAAACGTACTCCAATGATAATATAGCAAAGGTGCGGCGCAAGACATCGAAGAGGTCCTCAGATGAAGTAGGAAAGCCAAATGAAGGGGAAAATTACACACAACCCGCTTCTCAGTTTTGCAGCATTTCTATATTTCTCTCTCTTTCTAAAAAAAAAAAACTACAGGGTTCCAATTAATTCACAAATGTACGGGAGATGTAATATGTAGTGATAAAAGAAAAGTTAAAAAAAAAGTTTCAAGTGAATAGTAATGGCACAACGAACGATTGGAACAAAATGGTGGAAATGATTTGATTAAATGTTTTGTATGAAATAGTGTCTTATCGATCGGAAACATGGACTCTAGGAACGCAAATTGGAAGCTTTCGAAATGCGGACATGGAGGAATAAAGATAATATAACTTGGGCACAGCTAAAGAAAGAAGACGGGAGACGAACAATACTGGAGACAATTAAGAAGAAAAATGACATTGGTTACCATGGAGATCGGGCACGTACTCAGAAGTTGATTTTGGTGGGGGAGAGTTACGAGGTCATTCTGGGTGTGAAATTTACATAGAAATTTGCCAAAAATTATACTAATTTTTTAAAAAAATCTGAATTTTGGAGCGTCCGGACCCCCAGAACCCCCTCTGCGTACGTCTCTGATGGAGATTCTGTGTTGAAGGATGGAATTGAAGGTATGGTTAAGGTTAAAAGAGAAAGAGAAAGAAGATGAATGGAACCTTTTGAATCATAAAGTACCTTTTTTAACTAAAGTTCCAAAAAAAAAAAAAAACTTTTAACTATATGTTAAAATATCACACTTTATGTCACTCTTTCATTAGTATGACACAGTGTTCGATTTCTATCGGAAGATGGTTCAAAATAGCTTCGCTCTACAAAAATGTTATCTGGCTCTGCGTTCCGAAATATTCCCCAGCCTGGAATTTAGGCGGGCTGTGTCTATACATGTCTGAGAAATGTATTCCCAATCTCTGGATAGAACAAAAAACAAACGCTGGTTGAACACACCCCTACAGATCTGCAACACACAAGACCCAAGTGTTTGTTGGGTTGACCAACTGAAAGGTTTTCTTATTGAATATTTTACACTCACAGAAACTCAATATTTATAAAAATTAGTGATCGAGGGAACCAGGAAAAACCCTCAGTCAGGATGCTCATCACCGGGAATCGATCCTGAGGCCTTCCGATCACAAAGTAAACACGCTAACGAATGTTCTACTTCGTTTATATAATCATTACTGTCAATATAATAATACAATTTTGAATATTACTATTGACAATTCTGTAATATTACTTGATGGAACGGCGAAAGTCCGGTTTTCGCTCTAAAAGTTTGAGCAACCCTGCAATACACAATACAACGTAAAAAAGAGTAGTCTACTCTCAGTTAATTACATGGTTAAAAATTTTCGCCAGTTGCCTGGAGAAAGACAGAAAAGTTTCTAACAAAGTCAGGAATGGAACGCCACTAACAAAAATCAGAAATCCTTCAGTTTCCAAAAATACTGAAGCAAAAATACTTAGAAATTTTCTCTACTATCATGCAGATTGACAATCTGAATCTCAATCTGAGTCGAAATGTGAACCTACATGAAAGTAGGGAAAATTACTAAGAATATTTTTGAAAACTAAAGGGTTTCTGATTTTTGTTAGTAACGTTCCATTCCTGATTTTGTTAGAAATTTCCCTTACCTTTTCCAGGTAACTAGCGAAAATTTTACGAGTTATGGAAGCGTTCACATCAGAAAAATGAACAAGACAATGCCATACGTTGAACGATCATTTAGTGGCCTACTTATTGGAAGCTGATTCTGAAATCATATTTCACCAGTTACCACATAATAATTGCCATTGATAATAAGGAACTGACGTACAATACTTTTCCGAATTGAATCAAATATAATCAAATTAAGGATTTAGAAAAAACAATGATTGTAAGAAGTATTTACATTAGTATGAAGGGCTATAGGTCCGTGTAGGGCTAAGGCTCCTTGCGACTGCCCACCGTGCCCATGCCTTAGGATGGTCCTGCCCCTGGGCTAACTATTTACGTAGGTTACTGATTTACTTTTTGCGGAGCCCCTGAAGCAGTGGGGACCCTGGGCTTCGGCCCCTTTAGCGCCCCCTTAATCCGGCTATCAGGGAGACCATAAAAAGGTCTCAATTACAGCGGGACAAATGAAAAAGATTTAAAATCTGCTACCTTTTTCTTGGAACTTTTTCCATGCATGGTGGTTCCTTAGGTATAACTTACGAGGCGCACTTAATGTCTGTGCCGTTGTTCTCTGTAAACGAATTTGCTCTCAATCCAAAGTCGTAGCCATCTTGATTATCCTACTCGCCTTTGTGGTAGATTGTTTATCCTAGAGACAATCACAGACACAATATTTCACAAAAGAAAATCTACTAAAAAGGCATAACATATTTAATTTAATCAATGGAGGTTCTTGCAATGACTGATCTCTTCAGAAGATCGGATGCGCTTCAGTTTCCCACAATCTTGTTGTTACGGATGTTCAGAACATGTGTGCGAACTTGATGCAACTCTAATAATTTAAACTAAACAGCAGATAGAAAAGTTCTCTATGACAGAAAGCAACTTTTAAATAATTCACCAGGCAATATTACACTTGAAATCTTATATCCATCATACAGTAATAAAATGTAGTAGATTATACAATATTTGGTTGTTCAAGAGCCTTTGTGAATAGCATCGGTTGACGCCACTAAGGAAGTCGACGAATAGGGTGGTCCAACGGTAGGGCCGACAAAATTTTACGTGGGCCAAGGCCCACCTTTGGTGCCACCCATGCCTCGTTGCCACCGATCGACAGCAATTTCAGGTTATCTTCTGAAGAATACCGTCGAAAGTAGCCCATGGTAAAGTGTTCGTGATGTTGCAAACGAAGTTCATATACAGTACAACACTTTACTGTTTGGCTCCAGTTTCTGTGTAACTTTTTTGGGGGAGGAGCATTCAGATATGTGTTTTGTTGCCAGATGAAAGTCTAAGAAGGCACATATGATGTTCTTAATACAAATTCAATTCAGATTTGGCCAAATATTGTATATTAATAAAAAAATATATATAATAGTATACATATAGTTATTATGAAGGCTTCACCTATTACAGAATTTAACTATGTTAGTATAACGTTAAAAAATCACTAAAACATATTATGTTCTAACTAATAGGAACGAAGTTTCTGCTGTCACTAGAAAATAAACTTAGGAAATAACAGAAACTAATATTAGTCTATGCAGAGGAGTTACTCAGCTTTTCCAAATGTGGTTCTCTTTCTCTCCGGCTCACCCTTCCGCCGCACTACTGCTTTATTGGACAAATATTGTTTTTCTTCTTTTAATTCTCGATCTCGATAGGCATGGTTCAAGAAGCTTCTGTCTTACCTACAGTGAGAAAAAAATATTTGGACAATTTCATCAAAGAGGAAAAACAGACTTTACCACGTGCAAAACGTGGCCCATTTCGAAATCTCTTACCCTTTTATGATAATTGGGATACTTTAGATAGAATGCTATAGAAATAACTACTACTCGATACACTTGTAAAGTAACAGGCAACGAAAGAGTGACAACTACGTAAATTCATGGCAAATATATATATATATATTTGGACAACCCCAAATGTTCTAGGTATACTTTTGTGTACAAGAGCACTGTTCGTGGTGTATTGAAGCAATTCACACCGTGTCAGGCATAAAGAAGTGGTGTGGGGAACAAATTGAGTTAAGCAACATTGGAACTACTCATTTTAATTTCAAATTACCTACGGAAGGTAAAAGGTACTGAGACATAGCCAAGCTTGTTGAAAAGCCATGCTCTACTGTTGGATACATCATAAAGAAACATAAAACATTATTGGGGGATCCGTTCTGGTCAAGCAAGGAAACTAACTGCCCGGAATGAAACTTACATTCTTCACACTGTGAACAAAACTCAAAGAATTAGTGCTAAAGATTTGGCTGCTTCACTTATCTAGGATATGCAAGTTAGTGTTGTGTACAAAAAAAAAATGGAATTCAGACGATGTGTAGCCAGAAACAAAACATTCATATCAGAAGAAAGCAGAAAGAAGGAGTTCTAATTTTCCCAGAAATATCAACTTGAGTGCCTGGAATTTTGGAAAAAGGTTTTATTTTCTAGGATGAGGCTAAGATAAACTTGTATTGTAGTGATGGATATCAGGACGTGTGGCGAAAGAAGAACGAAGCTTTCAGAAAGCAAAACATTGCTTCAACTGTTTAAAATGTTGGCGAGTCTGTTATGATTTGGGGATGTGTAATTACTAATAGAGTGGCCAGTATACATACCCTGGATACACATCTTCTAAATCCCATTTCTTCCAATGAATTTTGGGTTGTTCAATGAATTACTAACATTAACTTACATATTGTAGTCGAGTGAAGTAGCCAAATCTTTAGCACTAATTCTTTGAGTTTTGTTCACAGAATGAAGAATGTAGGTTTCATTCCAGGCAGTTATTTTTGGTTGGCCAGAACGGATTCTATTCAGCAATAATTTCTATGTTTTATGTTCCTTTATGATGTTATCTAACAGTAAAGCATGGCTTTCAAACAAACTTGGCTTGACTGACGCGGTGTAGGTTGCTTCAATACACTACGTAGACTAATCTTGTACACAAAAGGATACCTAGTACATTTCTTTCGATAGTAGTATTGGGTTGTCCAAATACTTTCTTGCGATGAATTTACGTAGTCGTCACTTTTTCGTTGCCTGTTACCTTACAGGTGTACCGAGTAGTAGTTTTTTCTATAGTACCGTATTCTATCTAAGGCATCCAAATTATCATAAAAGGGCAAAAGATTTCGAAATGGGCCATGTTTTACGTGTGATACAGTCTGATTTTCTCTTTGTTTAACTTGTCCAAATACTTTTTTACCCGCTGTATATAGTTTCCCTATGCATATGTTGTATTAGAAACTCAAAATTGCGGTATTAATGATAAACAATAATTGCATCGAAACGGCAGTTTCAAGGATATATTTCCTAGAGCAAGTCCTACTACTTCTACTTTTATGTGAGTTCTTCTTGTCGCTTATTTTTCTTGTATATTTTTCTTTCTTTTAAATCCGTCATGCCAAGACTATCACCACGGATCGTGACAGTACTGCACTGCATGAAATGCACCATGGACTTGTGCTCAAGCATCCAGTAAGGGTCAACATGTGGCACGACAATGCAAGACCACGCGTCTCATAAAATTTTGCGCAAATTTTCTGTGAGTTGCAGTATGAAACCCTTCCTCACCCACCACTTTCCGGAGTTATTTGGTCCAGATTACTACCTGTTCTACCAACCCTAATCACTGTCTGCTCAAACAAAAATACGTTCCTCATGCAATTGACAACTTCTTCGTGTCACACAATCCAGAATTTCTAATTTCAGTAACATAACATACAAGTTATCTGAGAGATACAAATTACACCAACCTAATATTTTGGTATGCAAAATATAAAGCAAAGCACTTATATTTGTTTTAATTATGAAACAAAACTATTTTGTATTCCCCCTTTTCTTTATGTTTTAATCTACCAAGCAGGTGTTGGGATGTGTTAATTACCTACCAATCAGGTGTTGGAGAACATTGGCTCTAAACATATTTTTATTTCATTTTAATTTCTTGAGTTATTACTATATATATATATATATATATATATATATATAGTGACTAAACAAATTGAAATCGTCTATTATGTTTAATAGCCAATGGTGCCGAAACCAGGGAAGAGAGAGAATATATGGCGAAGGTGAACATGTACAAACAAATAACTAGTTTGGGTTAAAAAGTGTACGAATATTATATACTTATCGGTATATCTTAATGATCAAAGTTTAATCGTCATTTCAACACATTGGCTTTTATCTATCGTTGCAAGTTCCCTAGACCCGTCGTGCCGAAACACTTTGAATTACATCCAGTCAGTCATGCCAGATGTGGGCTTTGTGATGGACAAACAAACACCGTGTGCGTGGGTTTTCTCGGGGTTCTTCCATTGCCTTCCTGCTTCTTCATTCCACCAATTCATTCATTATCTATCATCAATCCGGCCTGAGCCAAAGTTACCTAAAAGTCTTAAAAACTAAATTCAAATTACATCAAGTTAGATCTAATGTGTAAGTTTCCTATCTACATGAACACATTTTGTAGATATTACTCGTTGTTAAAACCAATCAAGAACTGGTTTGACAGGATTGTAGAGTGAAGAAAATAAATGTAAAACCGACATGGTGATCTATCTATGTACTTAAGCTGATTTGATCTTGTGCGCCACATTTTATTGTTTTAAGTTTTAAAACAATGCTCAATGTAACTTCGAAACGCCCAGGAAATAATCTCGACAGAAGGAATTTAGATACAAATTCCAATTTTTGTTCAATTCAATATTATTTGCAACCACTTGTGTTTCTGTTGATATTCTAGGATCAAAATGTTTATAATAACTGCAACGAATATTATAAATTAATTAATTTTCTCGCTACATCATACATGAAAATACTACGGTACCAAATGAGTGAGAGAGTGCTTATTAATTAATTCCAATTGTGAACTAAATGTGAATATCTAGTTCTCTTTAAAAACAAAATGGGAAGCTCACCTTCAGAAAATATAAAGTCTCAGTATTCTTGTATATGTATATTACACACTTCTATATTCTTCTTCATACGTCCGTGTTCGTTAAAATAATAATAATAATACATTTTGTTTTGTATGGGTCGCTTCAGTAACTACCCTGCCTATCTCGATCGTACCAGCGCAATGTCATTTAAAATCCGCAAACATACCTCAGGCTGGATTCGAACCCGTAACCTCGTGGATAGCCGCCCAGGAATCTAATCCACACGACTTTATGTTCTTTAAATTTATTAATAAATTTCACATCGTAGCAAAATAATAAATATTTTCTTGGCTTTGATCAATATCCACTTTGCTTCTGATTGTGGGATACAGAAAGGTTCAAATTTGAACCCATATTAACGTGTTACTACGATATAAGATAATTAATATTTCTTAGTAACTCGTGAACAACGTAATGAAAGTAAAACGTCATTTTCGAAAGTTCATTTTTATCAATAGGGGGGGGGGGGGGCAGATGTTATAAACTACCCAAAGTACCCGTCCAAAACGAAATTTCAATTCAATGCATCATTTCTGAAGTATCGAGGAATAATCATTTAGCAGAGCATTAAGCCGATTTACTGATCAAAAGGTGGACGTATTGTATCTTCAAAACGAAGCGAACTTTGACCCAAATGGAACGTAACTGTTTTTTCTTGTTTTAATATGAAAAATTCACCTCCAAAATATGAGAAGATATTTAATGAACATCCTGTATACCCTAGTTCAGCGTTCCGCAAACTATTTTCAAGTGTGGACCAGTTTTATTAGTTGGCAGGTTCTAGGAACCACCCTGCGCCTGCCCAAGGACAAGCCTCGAGGACCACCTGTAGTCCGCGGATACAGTTTGCGGAACGCTGCCCTAGTTGATCACATATGCTTGCACTACAAGAAATGAGATCAACACTACACGTTTTTCTATTGCGCTACATTAAATTATACAAAATACAAGTTTAGTCATATTTGCAACTCAGTGATAATGAATGAGCTTTATCGTTTACTGAATTAATTCATTTCTGTATTTGTCGTGAAACTTTACGTTACAAAGTGCCTAACGGTTCAAGTATAAACAGTGAATACTTTCAGCAGCTTCTATGCCCAGTCTTAGTATTTGTTTAGTAAAGTGATGAGAGGAGGTAGGAGAATTCCTCGGCTCCAGAGATACTTGAGAGAGGACAGACTTTGAGGAGGTTCTCCGCTAACCACATTTTCCTCTTAGGCCGAGGAAGTTAACTAATGTCAAGCGATGGTGCTGTGAAAAGCTGCTATAAAGTCGAAATGAAAGCTGTTTGAAGAGGTGCTTAGGGAATTCCTTCATCAAGCGAACTCTGTCAAGTCTTCGTTCCATCCCAAAGTTCAACAGTTAAATGCCGTTGGAGAACAGCTTCTCTGGTGCAAAATCGCATTAGAAAAGACCACAGGAACGTCAAGTACTACGCTAACTAACTGCTTCCGCAAATTAAATAATTTTCTGGTGATTAAGGAGTGCTTCATGAAATAATTTACTTTCTCAGTATTCTTGAACGCGGCAAGATATAACACCCTTCACATTTTACAGCATCTTAAGACAAAATATATGTAGGGT
>JAGDQP010073601.1:0-10367 GCA_022664845.1 Lepisma saccharinum | reverse complement strand
ACTACGAGCCTGTACGGGTTTAACATCTCTGTGTACACAGAGATGTTAAACCCGTACAGGCTCGTAGTTAGTTAGCTTAACATTTCTTTTGTAGCTATTAGGACATTACATGTTTTACCATCAATCTTTGTAAACTTTGAGCTACTATAATTGTCTGTAATTATTGAGGATGGTTGAAGTAATTTAATTTAATCATGAATTTTGTTCACTTGCAATGTGCTAAGTTCTTCATAATACCTAAATTACATGAAGAAGCAAATGTACAGTTTTCCTTTTTTTTAAAAAAAAAAAGTCTCCATAATGCATACTGAAGAACACAAAATAACGTATTAAACTTATACATAAATATTACTCGAAAGGTCGCAGAAGATATCAGCCACTTCTTGTATTATCTGTATAACAAAAAGAAAAACGTCCTTCCATTTAGAATAAAGTTTAAACATACTACATTGTTTTATTGTGATTTATCTCTACCGGGACTTCAATTTTATGAATGTATATACTAAACTGAATTTCAGCAGGCTGTAGTAAATTATTTTTATTACAAATGTAAACTTTAGGTTCTCGTAATCTAAATTGGATATGATTACATAACTGTAATGCTATTTTTTTAACAATTGCGTTGATTTAATAATTTGCTACCCACCACGAAATAAATGAAACGTCAATCAATGTTAGCTTTACAATCACGTTCGCACGCATCCAACTACAATATTGAATATCAACAACAAAATCTAAAGACTTAAACAAACACAGTTGTGACCAATATCATTATTATTTATATGATTTTTCGAGACGAAAATATAAAAGTTTCATATTTATTACAAGCAATCAGATCTGAGAGTTTTGTCTCAATTTCGGACTTGTATGATCCACTATACATTGGAATTGGTACTATTAAATTCTAGGTAAGCAAATAAATAGTTTTCATAATGTCTAAGTGTATCATTACAACACAAAATCATGATAATCTATAAAGATCTATAAATTCCCAATACAACTACAAAATTTTAAATAACATTTTACTTCATTTAACTCAACATGACTCTCCGAATTATATACATTATTTCTTATACAAACCTCTCCCTTTATTTAAATCTCAACAATTGTTTACAAACCCACAGAAGAGTAACTCCGGGCAAGTTGTACCTATATGGAACAAGTACAAGACTTACTATATACATTATAATATGTCAATTCAAGAAGATTAGCGATTTTCTAAAAGAATTTTACTGGCAGAAATGAGATTTATACAATCTCAAATGCCATATAAATCAGAAAAGAAAGAAAGACAGACTTACCAATATTATTTCGTTGTACTTGAAACTGTGAACGTTCTGCTTCAGGTAGATATCGCAGAGTCCTTGTCCGTATGTTTCCCATATTGAAAACTGTATCACCAGAAAGCGTTTCTGACGAGAAAATAAAACGAAGTTATTGATAATTTCTGAAGTAACTACAAGACGATAAATTAACAACTAACATAATGTCCAACAGTAATCTTGATGTACTTATTTGACGATTGAAGCAGGACAAGATTTTTGTTCCGGAACATATTTGGTGACAGTGTCTGGAGTTAGTAAATTGGCAAAAAAGTACATTATTATTATTATTATTATAAGTAGTAGTAGTAGCAGAGGAAAAAGAGGTAATATAAAACATCACAGTATCTTCAATAACAGGTGCTGCAACCTAGTTTTTATCAATGAAACTGATTCCAAAAAGTTTATACTAAATAAGCTGCTTTTTTCACATGAAATGAGAAAACAAGTTATTGCTCATTTTGTAACGGTGAAATGTTATTGAAAATTGATGGAAATGATATACTATACTCTGTCTTATCATCGCGCCGATACCATTTCCTAAAAATCACAGCTGAAATTAAGCAATACACTCATTACTATGTTATTTAACTTGCTTACTTTCCAGGGAGTTTAATCAACATTTATAGACAATAAAAAGTAGGTTTTTCATTTTTCTATCTATTTGTTTATAAGGCCTTCCCTCGGGCCACATCTAGTTCGAGTGGATAACTCTCTTGGCCCACTATCAGGACAACTACACATGATAATAATATTAATAAAAATAATCAATATGATTTTATATAATCGCTGCCTTTTCTTCAAAATTTCCCGTTTTACGAAGGAGGGTATTGGTAGTTCGTGTCTTGACCACGATGCGCGCTATACACTACGTGGCAATATCGTCGCTTCACAACATATCGATTATATTAAATAACCACATTAAATGTGTTTTCTTTCTTGTTTTCGGAATGTTCATTACAGTCTTGAAATAAATTGTTTTAATTTTAATTAACGGTAAAAGTTTTCAATGTGAAATCGCTATCTCAAATTAACTGCTCGACAATGACTAATTGATTACCTTTTGTTACTGTGTTACCTTCGCATGTGACCAGAACAGTGAATGATAATTTCACTCTAAATTTTCACCAGATCCTGAATTGACTAATTATTGATCATACATATTTTTCATGTTATCGATCGTCCATTTTCATGAATTTTGGTACACAAAGGTTGAAATTTAGTGCCACAAAGAAAGAAATTAGATTAGTAAATTACAGTCAGTTTTCAATTTGGAATTTAAGAATGTAACCAAATAGCCTAGAATCACATTTCTTTAATCGTGTTGTCATGATTATTTCCATTTAACATACAAAAAAATGTAACAATATGAAAATTGGTGTCTATTGTACAGCAATTCAGATTTATCAGTAATCTAATTTTGGACTTAATAATTTTCTGAGAACAGATTCCTATTATCTTCTGCTGACAATTTCAATTGCATGTATATTAGATCTCTATCTACCTGCATCAGTGCTCGTAGTGGGTTAGAAAATGTAATAGTACACTTGGAGAAGTGAGCTAGAAAAGTAAGGGGACGCTTCCATCTAGTGGCGGTAAATCCCTATTAAAAGCAAAGGTAATGAGCTCCCATTAATAAAAAGGTAGAGGTACGCCAAATCCAAAAAGCAAGAGCACGGCTTCTTTAAGTCCTAGCAATAATGGAAGAGATTAAGCAGTAAATTTGACAGACTTGTTCAATTAAATCTTTCCTTTGTTTTTACTTGTTTTTATATGTTCAATCGAGACTCGAGAGGTTCTTAAGCTACAAGTAAAACTAAAGTGATCGTATAGGCAGCATTTTAAAAGAAATAGACCTACCAACAGGATGTCTGAACGCAAATGAATAATGTCCTTGACTCACCTTTTTTGCCATGGGGGTTGAAACATGGCCCTACGCCGAAAAATGCCGGATTTTGGGATGAAATATCTCAAGTAAGTTGTAATCGCGCTGATCTTCCCAGGTGTAGGAAAACCATTAAGATAATCTCCACTTCGTCTATCTGTGGTGTCGTGGTCGTTTTGCCTACCAACTGAATGGTTCTAAGATCCTCTGGTCCTTCACGCACTGTCTCGTGTGAAGGTATGACAGTTTCTAAGATGCGGATAGGAGAATTCTCCACCTCGTATATCTTCTTCGTTGTTAAATGAAGAAAAAGGCAGCTACTTGGTGGACACCCTGTCGTCAAAAGGAAGACAACAAGTTTCCTTTATAGAGAATCTCCTTTCAGAACGATTAGCATACGAGGGGTCGCCTCTACATACGCAGAAAACCTCCTTTAGGAAGTGGGCTTCACTAGATATACAGCAAACACCTATTATACAGGACTTCACCAATTTACAGTACCTTCCAAACCATATAGAGACTACGACCATAAGGGCCTCCAGTTCCCCTGTAAAGCAAAAAGTATAATGAAAGTATCAACAATAAAACACTCCAAAAATTAGATTTGTGGGTAGTATATTGATACGTAACTATTAGTCCTTTATATATCAGAACGTTACATAAATAGTAAATAAGCTTTGCGATCATTCCCTGTGCATCCATAAATAATTAAGTGGGTCGTTCACTGTTGATGATAAAGGTATATTCATATCTAGAAAGATTATATAGAGAGTAAACACTTTTAAGCAATATACAAAAGATAGTGTACAATGACTATGCGAAGAACTGGCAGCACTATCCATTGTACTCTTGGTGCGTTGCGGTGACAAAGTCCTCATGAAAAGATCTGAAATTTTGTGTCATAGAAGCCTTACATTTATCCAACTTACAGTAAGAGCAAAAGTTTATAAGTGCAGTTTCCTCATTTTGCTTCTGCACATTTCTCGAGAACTTTTGCGTTAGTAGATTATGGATATTCGATTGACATGAGAATCAATTTAGTTTACCTCTCATTCCACCATGGACATTATAAGATCTTCTCAAAGATCTTTCAGCTTCCTCAGCCGTAACTGGTAATGGAGCCAGCACTAGTAGCAAGAAGTTAATAATTTAATATTAGGATTAAAGTTCTAATAGTCGCGGTCCAAAATTGCCATGATCCTTATTGGCCTTTCTGTTTCTTTCAAGTGTTGATATTCTCGGTACTAGAAGAAATATTCTGATTCAATGGCTGATTCCAATGTTCGGTCATTCTAGATGTTAAGTTTTCGTAATGACTCCAGTTTCGCAGTACTAGTGATTTTCGGATGTAAAGCACCAAACGATTCCAAGATGTTCCTGTTCATTACCAAAGTGACCAACAAGTCCAGAAATGACCGAATCTTGGCAAGGATTAATTATAGATGCTCTCAAATATTCTTTAGAGTTGTTGTGAGGTGGATTCTCTTCTTAGTTTGTTAGTCTGTTTGACAGAGAACGTTAATTTCGGTGTTAAAATATTCTTGGTCAACGTCTCTGCTTTCTTGAATACGGCAACAAACCCAGTCTCAACTCCTGTCTTTTCTGGTTGACTCAGCCTCGTGTCATTGAAATGATATCATCAGCATATTTTAGAGCAGAGGACAGCTCACTTTCGGGGTTTTGGAGATACGTATGTTGATAGTGGCAACGTTATGTTGAATATGAACTCACAGATAACGAACCCAAAAAGAAGAACCCATTCTAAATTCCAGCCTCCAGGAATGATGCAGTTGTTATTACCTGCTCAGTATTAGATAGGTCTTGAAGAATAACCACTATGACCGCAAAGAGCTCAATAAAAATATTTGCTGAGTATTGGATCCCAATAAATCTTATCTCACACCGACCAAGTATGTCTGTTTTCTTAGGTTCTGGAACAAAATTAGAGATTTTGCTTTACGAAAAGTCATTGTCTTGAGCATTGTTCCTAAAATATATTTGAAACTTCACTAATAGTAGTAAGGCACGTTCAGAATAACTTAAAACTAAATTAAAGCGATCTTCTGCACAATAGAGTGGAGTGAAAAAGAAAAAGGTTTTGTGACTGGTTTCTAATAGTTCAACTTGGTCTTCCTGAATAAGTCTGCAAAAGCTTTTTTTTTTTAATAAATTCTTGAGGTGCAACAAGAGCTTTGAAATTTTCATTGTTGTAAACTTTGTATTATTGTTATATGTACTAAATTGTTTAAATTTCTGTTACTTTTCTAACGTGAAGCTACGCTTTCGGTTTACAATTAAAACTTAATAATTAGCTCAACAACTGACAGCTATAAAGTTAATGACTAGTGCGCATGTGCTACTTCAACGAGTGACAGCAATGACCGTTGGAGAGTTAATTATTATTGATACAAGATTTAAATGTAAACCGAGAGTATCCTGTTACCATTCATTCTTCTTTTGTTTTTTCAACTGATTTCCAAAATCATCAAAACTTTTAATTACGACTTTCTCAAAACTAACTTCCTTGATTTTTAAAAATTTTATTTATAGCCTTTAGGCATCTAAGGCTCAGGCCGACTAACTTTCTTCAGTTATGACAGAATTATTGCCAGACAGCGAAATATAGACTGGAATAAAATCTGGCGAGTGCGCCTCTGTTACACTCCCGCTCGTGCTACTTCACACGAAATCAGAAAATAAAGCTTTCAAATTTTTGTTTGCAACCTGCTATTGTAGCTACATGTCTAGCACGTTGACTTATGGATTAGTAGACCCGAGTTCAGAACTCGATGGGGTTAAGATTTGTTCTTCTTTCAAAAAACACTTTTATATGCTCGTATATATTATTAATATAATTGTAATCAAGGGTTAGGTTAAGTTAGAAAATAAGTGTGGGTTCTTTTCATTATACGTGATTCAACAAACATTTTCTCTTCTGCTTCGCGCACCGCTGACAGGTGGCTTTGCAACGGAGTTCAGGTATTCCATGTGATAGACGGACTTAAGAAAACAGCTATCCCTACTCCCCAGAAGCAAGAAGAATTTTATTTTCCCCACAAAAATCTTATTCTCCATTAGGGCCTTCAGCTTCTGTATCTCTTTGTTTCGATCCCGTTCTTTACTTCTGTGAGAGTAAACCAACATCGTCCATTTTACCACTATTTGTGGGACTGCAGAAAAGAACATCGTAAAATGCAAAGCTCGATCCAAACGATCTGATAAGATCTTCACTAATCTATTTAGCAACAGTGAGAATTTATTGTGAACTTCATTAACAAGTAACGCAGAATGATGGCTTCTAAACCCATTTAAAATGTATTATATATGAGTGGTGCTAACTATCGGAGTAATCTTATCAACCAGCGTCCAATTTCGGGGATCCCCCCTTGGCTAAGCTACTGTTGTTAACATTACATTTCTCCCGTAGTTTTTGCATTTTTTTCGCATGCCGTAAACAGCACTATACTTTTTTTTTAATCAATCGAGCGCAGGCATACAGTGTTTTAAAAATCAACTCCATTAGTAAATCAAATAGTCCCCGTCATACAAAGCTTTCACGTATGAACGTGTTCTATTTGTTTTTGTTTCATTCGTCAGTGGCTGAAATTAACATTGGTGTTCCTCAGGGCTCTATTATAGGACCTATATTATTTTGTTTTCTTTATCAATGATTTGTGTTAGTTCATAGATTCAGAAAATGTAGTTTTGAACAGTGACGAGGTAAATGCTTTAGTACCTGAAAAAACTCATCAGGAAGCAGAAAGTAACTTAAAATCAATAATTGCGAAATTAATAGAGTGGGCTTCCATAAACAGTCTGAACATAAATAAAGATTTTTTAAAAAAAAAACTATATTTTCATGTTTCTCACTAATCGTTTACGTTTCCACTTATGATAGTGACTGGAATACACTTCCAAATGCAAATTGAATAAACGAAAACTAAAATGGAACGATCACATTCCTCAACTTAATAAAAATCTGAATGATGTCTGCTTCATCATGTATAGAGTACAAGGTACAGTCTCTTGACAAACCCTGATCTCATTATATTACGCAAAATTCTATGCTCTTCTTAGCTTTGTAATAATATCTTGAGGGTGCATCACATGTTAGTGTAAATACTTTTCATTCACAAAAGATGTCCATGTTCGTTCGTTTCGTTCATGTTCGAATCATTTTTAACATGAGTCTTAGATCATCATGTAAAGATTTACGTCTCAAAAAATTCCAACAGCTCCATGCCTATATATTTATAAGACAGTAATATTTACAACGAAAACCAGTCACATATTTACTAATGAGAAAAATATATTACCATACCAAACAAAACAGAAACATTTTTCTCAGAAAGACAAAATTTTGCAACTACTCACTCTAGTGTTTATTCTTTTTGTACTAGATTGTACAATAAACTACCGAATTATCTAAAGAGTATTGAAAATGTAAATAAATTTAAATCTCAGCTTTTTACTTTGTTGGTAAATAAGGGTTATTATACTGTCAATGGTAATTTGAGAGATGACTTAAGGAGGGGGGTGGATTTCAGAAGAGCCAATACGGGAGATTTTCCCCTTCGCCAACCTGGAAGGGGGGAAATGCGGGAGTTTGCGTAAGAAATAAAAAACATGACTACACAGACGTTCTATATAGAAAACAGCGTACGATAACAAGTAATTTCAGTTTTCAGAGTAGGTCTTACTTGACAATTGAACTAAACTAACCGTTTTTAAAGTTATTGAAATAGTTTACGATCTAATCAGTTCAAGAATTCTACATACCGTACATGTCTTACAATGATGCCACTCTAGAAAGTCAAAAGTTTTCGTGTTTACTTCACTTTACAGGGCGACCTTTAAATTTTGCACCTTTTCTCAAAATGCGTGAGTTTGCAGGCTCTTTGCGTGAGAGTTGATGCTTGGAACTTGGAAGCGTGTGACTCACGCAAAATGCGTGAGAGTTGATATGTTTGAGACTTACGTAATAATTAATATGATGTTGATTGTATGCAATTTTTAAAAATTAAATAACCTGTCTCATGTATAGAATTCTTCTGTACCACAGGTCACGGCTGTATGTACCATAGATCTAAGGAGGACTATCTATCCTTTTTGGTATGTACTACACAGACGAATATATTGCTCTAACGAAAGACGAAACCTGGTATCATTGATAATGGTTGATTGATCTGTATAGTGGAGTGGCGACTAATGTAAATCCTTTTTTGCTTTTAACCAAAGCTGTTTTGGACGAATATAATTTAATACGAGGAATGTCATACCTTGTAAGTACATATATTATAATTTCCAAATAAAGTCAATTCTGTTTTGCGTACTTTCCATACTACTCACATATGTTTACACCGGGATCTGCAGATAGCTTGTATGGCCAGTCATGAGACGTGCTAAATTTGTTTTTGGTTTTCTGCTGTTTGTGTACATTTGACATGTGGTTTGTGAGGATGTATTTGGAAGCTAATACATAATATTATGGACAATGGGGTATATTTCGCGAATGCAAGAAATTAAAAGTATTGAAATTTCCGCTTATATACTGATTTTTACTTCCTTTACTGACAATAGTATGCGATTTGCAACTAAAGTCTTTATCCATTGTGTGCTCTGCTGCTGTTATGGTGCTGCATATCACGATACAATTTTTACCAAAGTAATGCTGCAGTTTAGCTACTTCTGCATTAGGTTACTGAAAACCTATCATCCCCATAACCATGATAGGATTCGAAAACAAGGCATAATATGTTTTTGATGTGATCCCTGGGCGCATGAAGCGCGTGTTTAAGTCTCGATAATAGTTAATCCTTTTATAGAATGCAATGCACTTCAGTTCATTATTTTTCTGTTGCTTAATGTACGAATCTGTTGGGAAATCAGGGGGTGGTGTGTGTCAAAGATGCCAATATACAAGTCAGCGCCTATGCATACTTTGTAAGACAAGGAGCTACTATTGACACAAATACAATTTGCTGTAGGTGCAGCCGAACAAACTCCCTAGCAAAAATGAGAACGATCTTTTTGGTTGCGGGACAGACAGTGCAGACAGTACTCGGCATTACTATAGTAGTGACACACCAATTTTAAAATCACTAAAACTAAACCAAAATCGATTTCCTTTTTCGTAAATTATCTTAAATTACTCAACAAATGAACGTGGAGGTTAAAGTTAGGTGCGGTCATGTATCTTTACAAAATATATTTTGACACATATTCACACTTACGTTCAGCACACAGGCGTGTTAATTCCCCCAATTTCCATTAGAAAGTCGTGTACAATTGTTTCGGGGCCTTTTCCTTCCCTTACATAAACACTCTGCTAAATAACCTTCAAAATGCACTTTCCCTAGTCATTTCCATAATATTCAATAACAATAACGCAAGAAATGTTATAATCATCATAAAAACACGCCATTTCAACACTGCCTTACTGCCTTCCACACGACAACAACTGTAACTCTACGCAAAAGTTCCTTCCGCCACAACTTGCAGTGCGTCCTAAAAGATCTTCAAAACACACTAAAACTATATAATTATTCACTTCAAATGTTACCAACATCAACATTTACCTTCCTAATACTCTCAAACATAACACAATTATCTCAATTCCTCCTGTAAATTTCTAAAAATTGGTGTGTCACGACTATAGTTAACCCCAATACTCACACTTTGCCTGATCAGGGGCCACCTTTTCCTAACAACTTTTTGACTTTTTTTTGCTATGTAATTTTCAGTTCCACAAGCATCAAACTTGTGTGTAAGGATTAATAATAGCTATCTCTTGTCTTCTATAGTAAGCAGTTGAGTTCAGATAACGCTATTTTCTCTGATGCGTAGAATGCGCCCTGTACAATGTATCCTCTGACTCACAACACCCACTGATTTTGCAGCAGATTATGAACTAAGCACCAGAAAAAGGGCCGGGTTCTAGAACACTGCCCCTCTTCACGTTCCAGGAGTCCAAGTCAAGAAAGTGCTTTTTGAAGTATTTGCCATGAAAGTGTTGTTATTTTTTTTTTTAGTTATAACATTGCAATTAAGTTAAATTGTATGAAATAAATGCAGACGAGTGCAAATTTATACATTTTAACTCAATCACGATATCATAGTTACAATAAATGATATATTGAAAGACACTAGACCACGGGGAC
>JAGDQP010073599.1:0-10367 GCA_022664845.1 Lepisma saccharinum | reverse complement strand
AAAATGAGTAAAATAAAAAAAAGATATAACCCTTGGATATATAGATAGATATCATACAGCAAGTTTCATTAGAACTGAAATACTTGGATGAATATGTATTTATGATTTGAAATAGAATGAGTCTTTTATTTTTTCGAAATCTCCTTTGTTAGAGTAGTAAACAAGTATAGTAAATTTCATATCTATATGACATTAGAAATCAAGTTTCGAGAAAAAATTTGCCCCGTCCGTGCAATAATGCAGATGTTCTCTGTCATACATTCAATAGTATGGTTCAGAGTATCAAACTAACGAATTTTGAACTGAGTGCGAGAGAATGCCTCAGGCGTGTATGAAAGAATGTATTTTTAAAATATTATGGTTACCTCCTTATTAATGTATTTTAAATATAATTTGTATCGTGGATTGGAAGCAGTACGTTCATGCATGAGTTACTTTTCAATGGATGAATAGAAAAGGAATATGTAGTTCAAATAAGATCCTCTATCCATCGCATATAAGGCGTGTCGTTCTCAATGAGACTATATTTCAATCGTTGATGAAGGAAAAAGTCTTTAGATCTGAAATTTACTATATCTTGTGTTTCCATGAACATTATCACACATTAATCGAAAGGTAGAGGTTTGTATAATGGAAGTTGAAATGTGGCATATAAGTACTTAAATTAATAACCTGAGCATTCCTCAGAACAATTTACTGACAAATCAGAACCCGTAATCGAAAGAGCATAATGTTAAAGAATGCTGTGGTTCTTCTTTTCTTCAGATAAGCCGTGTTAATCTAATTTGTAACACAGTCTTTAAATACGCCTGAAAATCTTTATGAAAATCATTAGCTGCTGGGGCATTATATAATACATCTGTTAACACATAACGTTCACTCCTAATGAATGCTTACAATGTTATACTCTTTCCATGAAGGTTACAGATATTCAATGTCCGCTCTAATTCTTGTTTCAAACTTGACTTTCCAGGTCGTGTCAATTATGGAAAGACTGACTTTAGAAACCGTGTGGTTTAGCTGCCAGAACTCTAGCTAAGAGACTAGACAATCCTAAGGCCAAACGCGGATGAAGGATCAGGCGAATCAGACAAGCCTGCCGGAGCGGCAACATTAGAAATAATTAGTCGATCTCATCACGGATTGCCGCACCTTGCTTATGGTCACATCTACATTCTCCGAAAACTTGGTGTGTCAAAAGTCCTTCATTCTGTTGTTACTTATGATTTCATTTGGCATTTCTCCATTTAGAGCACTGTTTTTCCTTTCATTTCAAACCGCTCTCCTGAAAAGTAGCAATAAATCAGATATGCCCCTTTGTGATTAGATCAACGAATTGTGTCCCAGCAAGAAGTTAACAAATTCATAAAAGTCTAACACATTGGTAAACCATATGAGAAAATAGCACGTTCAGAAACAGACTTTATATTTATCATAAAGACTGGACGCAACAAACAAAATATCATGTCAAAGCGAAGAAGAAAATCTTGCTATATTATCCTTATAGATCGGTCTTGAATACATGGTTGAACATAGTTTAATCCACGCATTGTACTTGCTTTGATCCAAACTGAGATGAAAGCCCAGGCATCTTTCATTGCTTTCCATATATACTGACAAATAACCTCACCGAGTCCAATAACTTTTTTGGTCATTTGTTTCCTTTTGACAACCAAGGGTTTTTTGAAGTAATTCATATGCAATAAATGTTTATATTGTACCATGATCATTAGAGAGCTGACGGTTTTACTTTGGCTTCAAACGTTTGTGTTAAAAGCTAAGAGAAACTCCAAGTAATTTTAACCAATAGATTACTCTGTGAAAATTAGACAATTTCGACTATTATTCTCTGAACAGACCGAATGTGTTGAACCGCAAGAGAAATATATATTAACGTTTGGTAAATGAATCATTTGAAAATATATATTTTCTTGAATTTCGCTGAGCAAAAAAAATCAATAAAATATTCAAGTGCACAAATTGTTTGAAATAAATTTAATTTATTATGTAACAATATGTTACAAACATGTTGTATGAGAATCTAGTTTTATTACGTTAATCAAATTAGTTGTTGCCAAATCTTCTTAATAGCCGATTTTATGTAGATGACCTTTAGATCTCTCCTTTAAGTTTTAAAGCGCTGAGAGCAGCCAGAGCTCCTTGGTAGGCAGCGTTGTAGTCGCAGGCTACTTCGTTGTGGACGTAATCACTTCTTACATCAGTGTAGGCATCATTCTGGTCAGGACCTCCAACCATAGCTCCCGTCAGTACTTGATAGTTAGCTTGACCGCCATTGAATACATTCCAGTCACAGGTGGCTGGGCGGTCAGGGCAGGAACTGTAAAAACATAAAAATAATTAATAAAAGGAAATATAGAAATTTACTTCAATCGCCGTATGAGACGTCAAAATTTTCTGAATTTTGATGTCTAAACAAATATATAAACGGAAATTTCACTATTGTCTAATTAACACTAACTGTCTGTATATGTGTTTATGATATAAGCCGTTCAAAGGCTGAGGGATACACTACAGATGTACAACGGAAAAGGTTGGAAATTTTTATCTCTGCTTCAGGCATCATTGCGGCATGAGTTTCTTCAGACTTCCCTGCTAAATTTCATTCCAAGTGGTCCCATGAGCCTCTCCCACATGTAGACCGTTTGTAATATTATTACGAGACTCTACATCATGGAACAATTGCCCATTTTAATCATTTTTACTGATCCTGTTAGAGTACCATTTATTAGCGCATTTGTATGAACGTCAGTGAATAAGGGAAGATATAGGGATTGCCTTGTCTGTGTGTCCGCTCCCTCCCCCTTAGATCTCAGCAACTATAAATCCGACAGAGATGAACCATATACCGTTGGATTCGCAATGTTATCAAGGCGTGGAATAACCTACCACGTAAACTCTAAAACTTGCAGGTCCTTTTCAGTTGCTTAGTATTTTCCATCTGAATGTTTCTTGCCCCCCTTTATCTCCGTAACTACATGTCTCACAGAGATGAATGATACACCGTTTGACTCGTCATAATCTGAATCGGTGAGGAATTATCAGTTTGACTTTAAAACTGGCAGGCCCTTTCGAATTGCTTAGTATTCTCCGTTTGTGTCTCTCCTAAATGTCAGTAACTAAAAGTCCGAAAGAGAGGAGCCATACACCGTTGGATTCCCAATGCTCTCAAACAATGGAATAACCTATCACGTAAGCTCCAAAACTGGCAGGTCCTTCTCAATCACTTAGTCATCTCCGTCTGTATGTTTCTTTGTCACCGCTAGATCTCAATAGCTACATGTTACACAGAGAATAATGATACACCATTGGATTCCCCATGGTCTAAAACGGCGGGAAAATTATCAATTTTACTCTAAAACTGGCAGATCTTTTTGAATCGCATAGCATTCTCCATTTATGCTACTCCTAGATGTCAGTAACTACAAGTGCAAAATAGATTATCTATACACCGTTGGAATCGCCATGGTCAGAAACGATGATTAAAACTATGAATGTGACACTAGGAGGTCCTTTTCCATCGCTTAGTATTCTCCATTTGTGCCCCTACGAGATTTCAGAAGCCACAAGTTCGACAGAGATAAAATATGCACCGTTCGAATAGTCTTGGACGCCGGTGGGACAATCTATGACTTTGACTCTGAGACTGGTAGGACCCGGCATTCGCTTACACTCCATTTGTCCCTACGACTTTAACTCTTTCTTTTAGATACGTTATAAGATAATTTGAATTTATACGGGGGCGCTTTGGTTTTGTTTACAATAAAACCATTATTTAGCTTGTTCTATTTATTTTCGCATAAGCTTACTTTACGTTACTAAAACACTAGTAATGTCGTGGTTTTGTTCCTTATTCACTTTTACCAAACATAAGTAGACAGATAATTAACTCTTACTGAAAGTTGTAACTATCGGTACAATGTATCCTAGAGGTAAGTCCATTTAATATCATGATTCAAATAAAGATACCGAAGTATATTTAATGCAGACCAAATCATTTCATCTAAATTAGGCACCAAAAATACAATTAAAATTTTAAACCAACATCAATAAGCGTGTCACGATAGTTACCACTCTGATCGTAACAAGAATCAAGAAGATATGGATTCATACCTGCAGGTTCAAAAATACAAGAATACAAAACAGTTGAATTAGATTGGAAAGAATATTACAAAATAATATCCCTTGGAAATGATACAAGAAAAATAACAAGTATTCAATGAATTCACATTAGAAAAACTTACGCAGCTCTGTGTTGTTCGTGAGTAGGTGGATTGTTTCCATATCCAACGATGTAACTTCTGCCACTGGATCCCAGAGCATAGTCGATCTGGCTTTTAGCGAGTTGTCTGTATGCACTTGGATTGATGTTCAGTTGGTTTGCGGCCTAAAATTTAAATAAATATTCGTTTGATGAAAACAACTTTCCATTCATTTTTAATGTGATATTTTGGCATAATGAAAGATATGATTAAGACTGACAGAGATTTGAAGATGCATTAGTGAATAAATGTTATATAGTTGTTCTCTTACATAATCAGATAACGTGAAGTAAGACAGCATTTCTTCTAAAAGATTTAACTTGTAAATCTAAGTCTCTTTCCTCAATAAATAAATGCAGTTCAATAACTTCACTCAGTAAATAACTCTCTTAAACAAAGCACTTACGACAGTAGTGATAGTCCTAGTACAAAAACAGTACGCTAAAAGATCGCTTACTTATTTTCTTTCCTTACTTGTTTTGGGGAAAGCGACTTTGTGTCCATCCTGTATTTCACAATGCAACTTAAATACTTATAAATTTATAAATGGAGAGATGAATTTTACTTCCCAAAAGCTGTAATGATAGCAGTAGGAAAGAGTAAAAGTAAAAATAAATACATAATAAAAGGAATATATGAGTTAACGAGAATTGCGTATATAAAGTTTGAAGAAACTCACATTTATAATATTATAGTGACCCATGTACCTCAGTAAATCCTACAGTTATAAACACAATTGCAATTTTACAGTATTTATTTCATACACGTGCATGCGTATAAATAGACAAAGAGAGCTACACATCCTCATACACACGGACACAAGGTGGGGAAGGGGGAGAGCGCGAAAGATGGTTAATTACAAATAGACTGTTCTTCGTTGCTTGAGAAGTAACCATATCTATCGAGTATTATTGATCTGTTCAACTCTTCTGCGATGCGTTTTCCAGTTTTTGTTGTGAAACTGTCATTTGATAGACTCTAAAGGAAGGGGATGAAGATAGAAAAGTATGAGAAAAAGGGTTCAAATGTTATAATGACGTAAATGCAGGCTACAATGCTTAGCTTTTCCACGTTAATGCTTTACCACGTTGGCCCGCCTAACTCGAACATCATAAAAATTATCACTTACAGCCATTCACATCCACGCTCATTGATTGAACCATAGAGAGTGTAACGGAAGGCAATCAAATCATTTCCCAGATGAAATACACGATAAAACAAAACAGAAAATAATATATTTTTCATGTGTATAATTCTGCTTCGTTACCGACGTATAGGTGTCCAAAATTGAAACCAAAAACCGATTTCTTACAATGGAAATCAACTTAATATCACGCGAGGAATTAAAAAAGCTTTATTGAAAACTTTAGTTTCTGAGAGTTGTTTTTTATCGATATCGCACGCTATGCACCTTTTTGTAATGATAAATATCACATAAGTAGAATGAAACAGTGTTGTAAAACTATGAATATTATTTGTAGTTAAACGAGGATTATGCACGATATAACGTCTATATGATATTTTTGTGTATTTGATGTGTCCTTGATATATTTTGGCACTCGGGTTGAGTATATTACAACAAATAGTCTCGGTATTCAGTCCACGTTACATGCTCTATCTGTGAGTAACCGCAGTCTGCACGCTAACCAGCATGTTGCACTGATACAACAAACGTCTATGTTGCATCATAGAGCACTACCCGCTCTGTGGACAAGTTTCAACTTCCTTGTCGCTTTTCTCAATAAACGCAAAATGTAACATAGACGTTTATTCGCGCATACGCTTCAAACGTTAAAATATACACGTATTTGACTTGATATTTATCATAATTAGGTAATATCAAATGTCTTACAAGCGGACGAAGACCCTTCAATCTGTTTAGGTTAAAATGTTATTCTTTAAATTGGAGAATATGGAAAATATGTGCCGGACCTTATTCTTACCTCTAGGCACAAGAATGCAACGTTGGCAGCATATCTGAGTGTTCCCCACTGACTGAGGTAGAGTAATCCCTTGGGAGTTTTCTGTTGGCTGGTATTCATGTAATCACAGAAGTCTTGAGCACGAGTCAAATATTCACTACCACCAGTCAGCTCACCCAAAAGGATCTGGAAGAAATTCATATTTGTAGTAACCATTACAAAATAAATATTTCAAATAAATATGAGAATCATAACATACAATCCCACCTGAGATTTTCTGCAGTGGCTTGAAGTAATCTAAAATGAGATTGATGAACATATATACATTATTACACACGACTTCCTTCTTGACTTCTGAGAAATTCATTCAAAATAAATACCTACTTGATTCACAACGTATTGTTATCATATCAACCCCTGTTGAACGTCAGTTGTCTCCATACGGCAAGCAAAATTCCAACTAAATATGCAGTACATGAATTAACAGTCGGTCCAAATTGGAATTAGCAGCACAGCAGCAATTTTCAATGCTAGAAAGGATTCAAATAAGAAACCTTGATCGACCGTTTGGACATCTTATGATGGGTAAATAGAATATAATCTGTCCATGTCTCATTTAACATCTACCGTTAACATTAAAGTAATTCAAATATTTTCCCAGGTTTTATTTTTGATATATCTCTGACATATTGACGTCCAACAATTTTGATCAATGCAGTGTTGAAGCTAAAGTTGCAATTGTTTCAGTTCCAATATTGAGAATCGGTAATAAACTACTAAAACTAACTGAAACCTCTATAATATGTATTTCTATTCAAATTATCAGATAAAAAGAAATAGGTTTCTGAATTTGACATCGAAAGGAAGAATGCATCTAATGCAGAAGAGATCAGAATATGTAACAACACAGTATATTATAAAAGCAGGTACAGTCTTATATTCGTCTGTGTAATGAATCTGGTATAGTAAATTATTATATAGACGAACAGGCAACTATTATGGAATGTGTTCCTTAAGCGGAAACAAATCTTTTTTTTTCGTCATTTTCCAAATTATTTCACACTGAGTCGTATCTCCGACTTTCAGTCTTACCTGTACTCCAGCAACTTTGTTGTCCCATCCGAAGTCACCTGGTCTGTAGCTAAGTCCATATTGATTGTACAAGCTCTCAGCTTGGTCCAAGTAAGACTGGTCATTGGTAGCATAGTACAACCAAGCAGCGGCCCACACAATTTCATCCTTGAAGTCGTAGGAGCTGAGGAGAATAGGAAGACAGATATGCTATTACACATCCATGAATAGTTTTAAATTCGTTTGATTGGCAGATATGGATGGAAGTTTAATCTAGGTTAACTGAGAAATTCTTAAATTAACATACAAAATTTAATTAACAAAGTTTTCTTTCAAATATTTATATAAAGACTGCTGTTTTCGTCTCAGGCGTCCCGAGTTCGATCCCCAGTGAGGACACAGGTGGTTTCAGTCGAGCATTATTTTAAACTGCAGATCCTATGCTTAAGACGTTAACTTCATCGCATGGGAGAAAATAACAAATTTACATGTGCAGGATCCATCTTTTCATAGAACTGTCTCTGGTCAGAACTCCCATCATCACCGTAATGATAAGGGATGTTTGTTGAAAACTGTATTGGATATTTTGATATTATTTAAAGAACATCATTGCAGATTCTTCTCTAACAATATTGTGAATTTTTCAAAAGGCTTTGAATTATCGACACTGAAAGTGCGAATTGCAAATGATTAACGGGATTAATTATCTTCGCAGACAAGGAATAATTTTCATATTGTAGATTTCAGAATCAATAATAGTAACAACACTGTTTACGTAAGGATATAAAACGAATTTATCCGATGTATTATCATGTTATTTTAATAATTCCTGGGATGCAATGCGTTGTTCAAACTCTTGCTCAAAGATAAGCTGCATCACCATTTTTAGTACAGTTTACTTACCGTTAAGAGAAAATCTATTCTTTACAATAATTAGAGGAAAACATTGGAATTATATTACTTCGAAAAACATTGGAAAACTTCGAGAACCAAATGTTTAAAATACACAGTAAAACATGTCTGTGTTAATTTAACACTTTTCAGTGTCCCAATTTGACTACCACTCTTTGTGTTAAATCCACAAAACACACGGTGTTGATTAGAAATCAAATGTTCGCTTTTCGTCATCTTGATCTCTTACTTTCATAGAAATGGAACATATTACCTATTGATGGGAATTCTGGTACTTAATTGACAAATGGAAAAATAAGTCGTGCGAGTAACTTTGTTTGTGTTAGGGGCTCAGCAACATATTTTTGATCCCTATGTTTGAATCTAGTGTCTTTTTTCTGTTATTCTATTTAGCCCAGACGGTAAGATGCTGAACTTCTAATTAGAGCAACCCATATTCAAATTTCCCTGCAGCCGTAACTTGCTGTAGTACCGAAATCATCACCGTGTGTTGTGTTGATTTAACACAAAAAAGTAGTCACTCTGGGGCACCAAAAAGTGTTGAATTGGCACAGTCATTTTTTTCACTGCGTACTGATTTGTATTCTTGAAGTAATCAATAGCTAGTCATACCGAATATTATCATTAAAAACCCTCGTGTGTTATATTTACCAGATAGCATCGATCTAACATAATGAGCATTAGGCCAGCTCAGGAAGTGATCGAACTAGCTAATGGTATTGGAATTAACATGGAACCTTTGGAATTGGATTCCGCCCACGTAAATAACGTATAATATCAGTGGTTACTACTACTGGTGTTGTTATTATTAATACTGTTATCATTTGTAAAACAAGAATCGTAAATATTCTCCTTAGCTTCATCTTATTTGCTAGCTCGTCACTGCATTTCTAGTTTTGGTTAGGTAAAAATCATTTATACAAAACTAAAGTGATTTTAAAGGTTGATATCTGATCAGAGCATTTAAGTTTTAAGAATTACATAATGCTTTGTTTCGAGTGGCTGAAACCAAAATAACTACATTCATCGGACTGGTTCTGATAATGATAATATTAATAAAAAATTAATAAATTATCGGCTGGCGATTTCATTGTTTCAAAAGTTGTTGAAAGGATCCCTAAATATATCATGTAGTATGCAAAAAGTCTTAAACGTTTCACTAAACCAAAATACCATTATGTTATTTGCTATTATTTCCAAAATTTAAACAAGTCTTTTTGTAAATAAAAATAAGTTTAAAATAAATTGCTCTTGCGATTCTTTTGTATCACTCCTTAATGTTAGCTTATTTAATTATATCAAGCAAAATCGTCTCTGATCTATTTCCAATATTGTAATATTTTTAACAACGTTTACAATAAACTGCAGAAAAGTAACTTCTTAAAATTTTGCCTTCCATTTCGTAGTACTATTCTTCGGAAACACCTCATTCGATGTTGATGAAATTTTGCACAGAGATATTAACTATCATTGAACAGAATTAGAGCAAATAAAACTGAAAATCGGACAAAATATAGAGGAATGGTAACTGAAAACCCAGAGGAAATTTGCCGGATACTCATGAACGAACTCACAGTATACTTAAACGTGTATGTGATCGATAGATGGCAGGCAGAACAACATTCAGAAAATTGTTCACTGCTCTATCATGAAGCAAGATATAAGAGCGCCTGGTTGTATATGCGACAACAGTTTGAACTAAGTGAGATCATTGCATAGTAGTGACACCTAGCGAGAAAGGGGGTGCACTATCTGCAACAGCTTTTTGATTGCTACTCTCAAAAGATAGCAGCACAATCTACGGTGGAAAATAGTTCACTTTATTCCCTGTTTGTCCAGATTACGAAAATGGGAACCCGGAAATCAATTTTGGTAGCTTTCGTAGTTTTGGAGGGAAAATTTGTTTAGGAGAGACGCGAAGGTCTTCATTTTGGCGATACTTGTGCCCTCCGTAATTACCCGATAGTTATAAACCATACCTCGTTGGTAAACTCATGAAACCCAGATTCGAATCGTATATCATATGTGTCCATTGTGCTTCATATTTGGAAGAAAATTTACGGAACAATAAGATTTTTTTATAATTCACAGGTAGTTGGCAACACTTATCGTACGCTTACGAAAAAAATCGATCGTATACCCTAGGTGTTCCCAAAACATATGTAGGAATCAGAAAGTCATA
>JAGDQP010073597.1:0-10368 GCA_022664845.1 Lepisma saccharinum | reverse complement strand
AAGGTATCTTCCAACTGTATTGCGTCTTTCTATTCCTGTTATCAGTCAAATTAGCGTTCCATTTTTCTAAAGAGTTCTCAATATTAGATTTGTCTTGTTTTTCGGTAGCCCTCAATACTGTTTTCACGCGCTAAAGTAATTCTTCCTGACCTTGGGCTTGATATTGTAAAACATCTGGTAACTTTTGTATAATTTGCACCAATGTTTGAAATTGACAATAACTTTTTACATCTATATTCTTAATATGTTTGTTTGACCATTGTTATACTCAATACCACTAATGTTATGGAATGATTTACGTCATGTTACATTGTACCTGTAATTAGACCTATTCTCCCTTAACAACTGGTAAATCCAACTTGGTAACACTTGATCTAAACCTGATGTACCCAAGATAGGATACGGGATTTTATGTTTAGCCACTCAAGTTGATAAGTATTTTTCCTAAATATGCATGGTAGCCAAACCTTACCTTGTAATTCTACATGTGTATCATTAAGATCAAGTATCTGTTCCGTAGCTTCTTTTAGGTTTTGGTAAATACCTAATCTCTGTAAGATGGCGTAACCTAACAGAATATACGTTGAACCACTATCGATCAGCATGTGTATTGGATTGTTGTAAATAATATATTGACTGATATCGGTAAAGACAATGTAGGCACATTTGATGTTTCAATATAGTTCAACCATATATAATCTATCTCTGATCTGCAATCAAATTGGAAAATATTTCACATCCACTGTTGGCATAGCCCGGAGCTTGAGAAATCATTTTTACTCTATTTTCATCACTCGAATCTTTTGATTGATAGCGTTGTAAACATCTGACCATAAAATGATATTTAAGGTCAAATTTCAAACAAAGTTGATTGTATGCCGAACAAAAGTTTTTGGTCATGAATTTGTGTACAGAACGTGAAGTTTGTAATGAAATTCTTTGTGATTTGGCCCCTATTGGTATTTGAACGTGGCTGCTACTTCGTTCCAATAACAGTAACATTTCTGTTTAAACCGCTCATGTGTGATGAGAGTGCTTGGCTTTCTCTTTCCACGAGTTCGTGTTGCATCGACATTTGCGATGCACGCTCAAAATTTAGGTCATTCATCCCTAAGATCTACTTTCGTAAGCTAATATCCACTACTCCGACAATCAGTTGATCCACAAATGCGTTATCTAAAAAAGATTGAAAGCGATACTTATTTGATCGACTGAATATAATTGGATATCGGTTATCCCACCTGCTATTTAATTGTGTGAAATTCGAAATGTTCTGTTCTGTAGTTGAAGGGAATGTTGAACAACTTTAAATGTGTTTCCCTAATTGTTTGAATATAAGGTTCCCTACATTAGCTGGACTCTTAAGTTTGCAACGTCAAGCAAATTTCACTGTCCATCGGGCTAATAACACGTGAACCTTCTTAATATCGTCGAAACTGAGAACTACACAATGAAACCGAAATCGTTCCATATATAAAGCTATCTTGTCCTTTCTCATATAAAATGATGGGGAAAATAAACTAGACGATGCCATGTTTGCAATTGTTCACAGACTTCGTACATCACTATATTACTGTATAAATCAACGACCCTCGTTCGCCACTGTAAAATATCCACAACAACGTGGATGTCAACTTAGATTATATTTAAATTATATGTTGTAGACAGATGGGCGAACACACTTAGAAGTATAACGAATATGGCACTGAAAACTGCCCAGACGAAAAATATCAACGATGCATCGCTTGCAAACCCGGAAGGCATTCCTCGACACCTTGATGGCAGAATAAATAACGGAGGCAGCAGGCCACGAGGTGATCGACGGTAAGAAACGGAGAGAGAGAGTCTGAGAAACGCCGACAGAAGAACAGAGAGTGGGAGAGCTATACTGACCGAAATTGTCACGACTCGGATGACCCATTTGGGCTCCGAACCAAATCCGTAAGCTATGTCCAAGTTCAGGCCAAGCCAGGCCCTTGACTGATATCCATAAATAGCCAACATTGCTGGAGCAATGCTTGGGCTGCTATAGGGATCGCCAGCAACCCAGATCCCTTGGATGCTGCAATCGCAATCAATTTGGAGAGGTGTCAAGCTTCAATCCCGTCTGATTCCGTTTCCGGTAAGTGAAGATCTAAATACGTAAAGGTGGTTAGTTACGGCTCTTGGAGAGATATGACTTGTCTTCCAGTTAGGATTAGGCTTGCTATTTAAATGAGCTTAATATACACCGTTTTGTAGAAACTGTTATGTTATTTACATACATTCTAGTGTCAACAGCCCGAGTTGTAGTGTTGGTACGTCACGAAACATGTATCATGTCTCGCAACGAGAGGAGCCGTCTCGTCTTGTCTCGTGTCTCGAAAAAATACAAATAGAGGTATTTAAATTGTTTTAAAATATATTTATTCAGAGTAAAATATTTGTCTTGTAAACCTATACCAGCGTTTATTGCTTTAAATGAGGGGTAAAGAGTAGGGAATATCTAAAGTTTTTTTAATGATCCTTAGAAACAGATTTAATTCCCAATTTCCGCTTAATTCAAGCTAAATAATTTTATTTTGTGATAGTGCTCCAGATTCAAGTAGATGTATAATGTTAAAGCATTGATCGAGATATATATGTATAAATATCCTTTATGATAGAAGCAGACTCCACAAGTTCTCCTAATGCCACGGTTTCAATAGCTAAATGTTGTGTCGTGATCTCTCTGGCTCCGAACAAAGACAGAAACCTCTTGATTATTGCTTTATGATGTTATTCGAACCTAAACCTGTTTTGAAACCGGAAAGAGTCACATAGGCCTCCTTATTTGTTTAACTGTAAAGAGGTGCTTCAGAAGAAGTGTGGAGTGGATGATGATGGGAGAAATAGTGGAATGAAGAAAGTGGGAAATTCGGGAGAACCCCGAGAAAACACACACACGCGATGTTTGTCCACCACAAAGTCTAGATGGCATTAACAAGGAGCGAACCGACGACCACGCGCACCAGAGGTTAAGTCAGGGCAGATCCTTGTTTTCTGTAGTCTGGACAGCGGTGTAGTCAAGCAAATTGTCGCCGGAGGGCTCGTACTTGCTTAGGGGACACTTCTAAAGATACTAAATAGTATCACATATTTAGTGTTTACCCAAACTAAATTAACGTTTATTCAATCAAGGTTTAGAGCATAGTGAATGTGAAATCGTTCAGCTTGATTGCTCGACTGCGTTTTGAAAAGTCCCTGATATAAGAATAGTTCAAACCGAGTATTTTTATACTAACCGATTGATTAATTGTGAAGATTTTTAAATTGCGACGCATACCAAAATTTGTGTTAGCAGATTTCTTTACAGGTAATGTAATATCTGTGGAGTGGTAGGGGGATATTCAAACAAACGCCATTCTTTCCAATAACATCGGCTTCATATCTTTTATCCTCTGCATGAAAAACCTAAAACATAATCGAACTGGTCAAACTGGCATCCAAGTTTGATTGTCGAAATAAAAACAATTCCAGGTTTAGGGTGCTTTTTCGCCGGAAGGAATTCAATATTAAAGTTAATTTCCAGTACGCTATTAGATATCAAAGTATATTGAAGGTATATGAAGGCTGATATATTCTTCCTTAATAGTTTATGATGAACTTTTGAAAATCCAAAAAGAAATCGCTTTCTATGCATGTGGAGACCTAATCTTGGGTGACAAAATATAAAAATATAATTTCTTCACATGTTATATACATTTACCAGGAGAAAATACGGTGGAAATTTTAATTTTGATATTAGAGTTTGATGAGAGTTACAATTTTGCAGTTTGTTGATTGATGCTCGTGCACGCTTTGGTAAGAACATTGAAGATCCCTCTCTGGCAGGAGACCAGACAAAAATATAATGATTCCACAATTTATACACTTATGTCAGAAGCAAGTACATTAGAAGTTTCAGCTTTGCTATTGGAGTTTGAAGGGACTTACAGATTTGCAAATTGGAGATGAATAATTCTCGTGCAAAGAATGGATCTGAAAAATTGTATTCATTGTTACGGTTTTACTGCTGCAATGATAATTGAAACGCTCAAGTATTAATAGATGCAGACATCTGTATACACGATTTCCACACACACAGAACAGTGATAACATTTTGCCAAATGATTGGTTGCACAATGTAACGAAAACTGATCATACGGAGCAGCCATCTTGCCAACTGAACACTGGCTGCTCCGTATGATATATATTGCAAATTTGCAACTTGTTTCAAACTAAAATATCAAAGTTGAAATTTCTACCTTAGTTTCTCCTGACGTAAGTGTCCAACATGTAGAGAAAAAACATTTATATCTGGTCTCGCACCAGAGATAAGAATTTCCAATATTCATACCATAGCGCACACGAGCATTATTTAGCTCAATTTGCACCAAATTTGTAGCTCACTTCAATTTCAGTTTTGAAAGTTCAAATTTCTTACCGTAGTTTCTTTTGACATAAGTTTATAACTTGTGAAGAAATTATATTTTACATTTTGTTCTACCAAAGATATTGGGCATCCAATATGCACAAAATACGATTTTTTAGATTTTCAAAAATCCGTAAAGAAAAAATAACGAAGCATATATCAACCTTCAAGATACATTTTTAAATATTTTTTGAAAGGGGTCGATCAACCAAGCTGGACGATTTCACATGGACTAACACACAGGTATTGTGTACGAAGTGCCCTAAATAGTATATCTACTGCATTATCCCAATCATTTTAGGGGCACACACGCTACTTGGGGTGCCCCCTGTGCCCTACGTGGCTACTACACCCCTGAGTCTGGGTGATGACTTTGTTATACCTGGATCAACATGATACAATCTCCTACATTTTAATTTTGTTGGCATATGATGCAATAATTTACGAGACGAGACAAAACATGAGAAACAGGATGAGAGAAGACGAGACGAGACAAGACACAAGGCGAGACAAGCACGTCTTTGCAAGACGATACACACTTTGCACGAGACTAAACGAGACAGCCTGAAATCTTGTCTCTTCTCGTTTCGTGGTAACATTATCTATTAGCTATGGAGTCTACAATTTGCTACGCACTAACCCCTCGAGTATCGAACCAGGTATTTGCTTTTTAAGTATTAGGCTTTCCAAGTCACGAAGTACGAATGCTGGTAACGGTACTCACCTCGAAGATTCCGATTTGGAGGCAACAATATACTATTTATTCTCTATACTTTGGGTTCTATATTCATGAGATATGTGCATGTATTTAATTGTTCCAGATAGTACGTGACCGAAAGTAATAAATATTGGTTTGGATGAGTAACATCTAAAATGTCTCCCAAAGCAACTTTCTTGGCTACTGAATAAGCCATCTTCGATTTCAAAAGATAACATTTTATGCTTCAAAGAAACCTACTCCTTCATACGAAACTATATTTAACCATTATCGAACCAATGTACCAAAGTTTATTGATCTTGGTTACTATGTTAAAGATACAAACAGATGCCATACTTATTCTTGATATTTTATCTTAGATTTCTTAACGAACTAATATTAGAACTATTGTCTTAATATCCTTTTAAACTGAAGTTAATACCAACTACCTACATACGCTAACTCAATTCTTTAGCCACCATAACACATAGAAAGATCAGAAGTACCGACTCATCTTTAAATCAAAAGTTCTCATCATGTTAACTCAATATTACGTCATAACAAATTTTATAGAAATCCCTACAAACATTCTTCATCATCTTTTAATCATTATTAAAAGTTATATTCAAACAATAGGTGAGAAAGAAAAAGCGGATTTCAAGAAAATTCGCCATAACGTTAAAGAGTTCCATTTTAAAAGGGTTTTAACGGGTGTTAAAGTTAAGATTATTACGTTTTTCCCACGGTAGAGGGATCTAAATTTTTAAACATATAGTCGCTAATAGACACCCGTCAACAGAAACAGGCTGAAGCGATTTCAACCTAATTTGAAAGTATAATAATAGACAGGTCTTTCAAGGTTTGAAGCTCATTGAACTTTTAATATGGATACCGTGGTAACGAGAACTGATGAAAAACATAAATCATGCATCCAGTGAGGAAATAGCTGACCAGATTACTTCCCGTGATTATAGAGGACAATTCTCTGATTTTAGGCATACTAAATATTTGTTTTTTATTTGAATACTGTTCCTTTGGCAACGAGACTAACAAACACGAATAGTGCCTGTTAATATCCATGAACAACCTTGCTCTAGTCAGGATTCAACTTAGAAACTTTCTGGACACTATTTTATCGCCTTAGTTTTCACCACCAGGGAGGCCAATAATATCGTGTTACGCCTATGTAATTGATTCTTACCAGATTATGTAGGATGTGCTTAACAGATGTCACTAGAAAAAAGGATGAGCTAAGAGGGACAAACTAACCCTCTGTTAATTTGTATATGTAAGTCTTTGAAATGAGGTAATGACACTTTAATACGTGTAATTAAAACGTATGTTAAATTACTGCTTGGAAACTAAGTTTTCGATATGCAATATTTGCAAAATAGTATATATGCAGCTATTTAATGTCAAATTTGTAACAAATTGTAATTAGTTTGTCTTCGCAAGTCACAAAGAAATGATCATCCTAAAGAGAAACATTGAAATCAATTTTTATTAAGAGTTGTAAGTTTATACATTAAAAACATACAAGGCATTTATTTAGCCTATTCGTAAGTTAATTAATTTAAAAGCATGTTACTCTTCCAATTGTATTACAATATCCTGGTACAGTTTGGAATTCCGAAAAAAAATATTCAGCTAGGAAGGATGTTTGTCAACTACCCCATAAGCAGAATACGTGACAGATAATAAGATAAAAGTTTGTAGATTCGCAGCGGATTTAAACATCGTGATGCCTTATCACAACTACAGCTTAATTTAGATTCTAAAAATAAAAGAGAACAAAAGGGAACTAACACTGAATGGCTTAAACCAACTGTTCTTATACGCGGATGATGTAGATTAATTAGGAGGACGATATAGATACACTACAAAGTAACACAGATGTCTTAGTATAAGCTTGTGCTCAGATGAGTCTATAGGTGAACGTCGAGAAAGCAAAATGCGTAATAAAAAGCCAAAACAAAGATGATGAAAGAAATAGATACCGGTACGTAACAATTAAGAATGAGATCATAGAGAAAGTAAATAAACGTAAATACTTGGGAGCATACATAACTAATAAGAACGGAATAAATAAAAAAGACACTTACCATCGTTTAACGCATGTTTTTACTCAGTCCATAAACTCCTAACCTCGCGTTGAATATCAAGAAAGCTGAAATAAAAAACGTATACAACAGTTATTCTGCCAGTAATACTTTACGGTTCCCAAAGTTGAAGGCCCTGACAGTTGAACATAAATTACGTGTCCTTAAAAATAAGCTTTTCAGAAAGATATACTGGCCGAAACGGGACGAAATGACTGGAAAATGGAGGAGACTTAATAATGAAGAACTTCACGGACTGTATGCTTTATCCGACATTATAAGAATAATAAATATCACGATGGTTAAATCACGGGCAGGCCATGTAGGCCAGATTAATCCAGTCATTAGAGACAATAAAATGTTTTGGTGCAAAAGGTTGAGGAGTTTTGATACTTGATAGGATCGTATGTTTGGTGGCGGTAGGTATGACCCTAAGTTTCCTGTATGACCCTAAGTATGACCTTAGTATGACCCTAAGTTCAGAACTCACGCGACCGCGACCGTGAAAAAATGACGGCCAAAATCAGTTTTTTGCATATAGCTCGGTTCCTCTAGGTTTTAGAAAAAAAAATCCAATGAAAAGTTGAAGAGCATACAATTTGCTACAAAATCGCATCTATAATTATTTGTCAGATTAATAGTTTCCGAATTAAAGGTCCGTACAATATGGTGATTTAAAAAATATAATCTCGTATAAGCAGCATTTGCATAGGACCTTTTACCAATTATGTATAAATTAACCTATCTAAAGTAGTCAAATATATTATAGAACTGATTATACGATGATATATTCACCTCGTTTCATTGTAATGCTAGACCGGAAGCCCAATCCTTCCTGTTCACATCAGCCTCCTGGATTATCTCTTTCTTTGTATAGGTAATAAAGGAGTTTATTCCTCTTCCTTTTTATAGTTCTGTAAGTGTACCAGCGTTCTGAGATTCTGGTTTACCGGTATTGCCGGTCAACTTTCCTATTTTGTCCTGTGAGGTTATTTATGCTCATGTGTTTTGCAACAGATCCAGATGTGTGTATTACATCCGTTCCCAGAGTCTAAGGTTTTAATTTTTCATTAGGTACTTTTTTCTTTTTCTTTCAGGAATTCCGGTTTCTGTGGATTACGGTATAAGCCGTCTGTTGGTAGTGACTGTGGTTATTATTTTTGTGAGAATTTCGTTTTTATTTAAGGCCTTTAGGCAACTTTAGCTCATGTCTATTCTTTTAGTATTTTAAGTTTATCTTTTTATGTAGTGACAATTTGTTTTAGTGGCCACCCACCCATGTATTGACTCGACTCTTGGCTGCTTCACCTTCGGTATATTCTGTTGGTGACATCTCTTTCATTTTCCTCTTATCTGTTTAGTTGGTCTTCCACTTGGGGGCAGACTCAACGGTCCCGGGTTCGAGTCCCGGCTGGGGCATGGGTGTGGATTTTAACACTTAACAGCTAAAGGCAAATCGTGACGGGCCGAAGTCCAAAGTTACTAAAACTGGCCCCTATAAAAAAAATAAAGTTTACTTGGGGGCAGTTACTCTGGCATTTGAACTTTTCCGGTTTCCTCATGCAAGTTTGTTAGTCATTGGTTCCGCAACCAGGCTTCGTTGTAAATTTCCGGTTCATGTAGTTTCTAATACATTGTTTTGGCCCTAACAGCGTATTGCTTTCAAACAACTTACATTTTTCTCCTTCATTTAGTATATTTATGTTGTGAATTGCACGAGGATTTACCCATATATGTTTTCAGGTTAGTATCCAGCATAGGTATCTCAGGACAGGACACATATACGGATTGTTCCAGTAACTGTGCCATTGTTTTACGGCAATTTCATTCCATGATATCTAATGCAGGTTTTACCCTAGAGCCACCAAGTCCGTGTATAGTGCAGGAGGTAGTTGGTGGAATATTCCACACTTTGAGTGATTTTGCTCTTTTCACTATTTATGCTGAAATATAACTTTTACCGTGGCGTGTTCAATGTGTAGAGTATCATCTCTTATATCAAGTTATTTTTGCAGATAGTTGGTTTCTGTTAGAAGACTCTCACATGCTAGTGTCATAATACGTTAGGTTTTTTAATGCTTAATTTTAGCGTTATATTTTTTTTCTAACCAGTCACAGGTTAAGGGCACTCATGGCCCTGTTCATTGTTGTGGTGAACAAGATAGTATTGTATTTCTTGTCCTTTGAGTCAGTTGTGCATTACGTTTATGTCACTAGCTATTATTACTTTAATATGTAGTGGAATTTGTGTGTGCGTTAGTTCGAATGCGTTTTGGATGAATAGTTTGTCGGACAGGGGATGACCAATTAAAATGGTGAGGAACAAGCAAACTTTCTAGATTTTCCGGCTCTTCCATGGTCTTGATTCTTTCGAAATATCATCCCCAGATGAACATGCGTGGCGTGAGTGATAGCGTGATCATGTGTGTTATGAACAATTTAGATAGAAACATAATATAAAATGCGCCCCCAGAACTGCTGCCACCGAAAGGTTGGGACAGCATAAAAGCTCTAGATTCTAAATAATGTTATTCTTTCTACGCGTGTGAATAAGTGAATTCGCGTGTGAAGCCCAAGCGAAGCGTTGGTGCTATGTGGCGAAGATGGAAGAGAGAAGATGAGGGGGGTCCCCGGACCACCCTCAATCACAGGATATGGAGGAGAAATCCCGCTGCCGGGGGCCCAAATCGGATCGACCAATTCCCCATCGATGGATGAATGTGTGAGCGAATAAATGTGTTCTATCTGGTGTTCTTTCTTTCATTTTATATATATATATATATATAATGGAAATTAAAATAGATAGCTGGGAACTAAATTGCATATTGGTTGTATTGGGTTTGGAGGGCTTAATTTTAGTCTTACGAAATATATTAAAATATGAAATATCAATTGTATGTAAAGTAATAAGGAGTGAGGAGACGTGCTAACACATTACAAGGAATCTTTGAGATTAGAGTTACATAGAGGTTAGCAATAGGAATAGGAATCATAGTAAAAATTTAATAAGATAGTTAAACAGCAATAAACATTAATGTGTGAATGTGAGTGAAATAAGATACATATAAACTGGGAAACAACAATTAAATAAATAAACAAAATTTATTTCAACGTAAAAATACTAAACAATTAAACACAGA
>JAGDQP010073596.1:0-10368 GCA_022664845.1 Lepisma saccharinum | reverse complement strand
TTGACAAAACTAATGTAAAATTTGAATTCAGCGACATCAAAAACACTATTGTAGTGAAGTTTCTGAAAAATAAATCATGTTTTCGACTTTTCGCCACGTTTTTGGCACTTGGCACCACTGTGCGACGTAAGACAACGGCAGATTATAAATAGATCTCAACGACAAATATTGCTCCGTCTTACTGGAGCCTACAGAACTACTCCGGTGGAGGCACTCCAGGTGGTGACCGCGACCATGCCCATGCACCTTCAAGTTAAAAGAATGGGAGCCGCGTACTGGCTCAAGAAAGGAAACGAAGAGAAGATCATAGACATTCTTCACCAAACAGCAGGAAGTAGAAGAAAAATCCAAGAAATACTGACCAGTGCGTGGCAAACATTCTGGGAGGAATCATCGAAGGCAAGAAGACTTTTCAGCATTTTCCCGGACGTGGATGAGAGGACAGAGATGCATCTGGAGATGGAAAGAGGGTTGCTCCATTTCGTCACCGGTCATGGCCCTTATAGACAGAAACTGAAAAACCTAAACTTAGTTGAGGACAATATGTGCCGCGCCTGTGGAGTCGTTGCGTCCCCAGATCACGTTGTCCTTAGATGCCGGGAGACAAAAGAGTTAGTCAGAGAACAAAGAGCCCTCCTTTGGGAGAGACCCATCACAGAGGTACTGAGAACTCCAGAACTGGTGGCGGTCCTCCGGGAGACGACGAATAAAGTTTCATTATTCTACAAGAGAAGGTTCTTGGCCGGGAGGCGCGCCTCGGGGCGCGACGCGATGTAGTGAGATCCCAACAGTATGAAAGTGTACAGAGTCATTACCGGAGTCAACAGCGTAATGTCTGCGCGCGCGAGCGGGTCTCCCCGACAACCGCGGCATCCGCGTGTACAAACAAATATTCCAACAAATAAACGAACAAAAACAAATAAGTGCAGAAATTTTGATACAACGTCTATCTAATATAACGGTACAAATTAAGAACAAAACAACGAAAATCTATATAAACAAGACTAACCATAAGTTAGTGTTAGTGTGATGTTGCTGGAACTCCAGCAATACGGAGTGCATTGCCGGAATACCGGTGAGAGACACTCATATACAGTGTGAAAGTGCGCGTGAGTGGTGGAGGGAGCCGGGATGAGTGTTGCTATTATTACTTAGTGGAAATAAATATAAGTCGATAAACTGACTGAAGGCTGCGGAAACCGCAACCAACGGTTGAATGATATATACTACCCATGAGTGAATGAGTGATGGATGAGTGTGGTATAGTGACTACTAACGAATGAAGAGAAGAGGAAAAAGTGTTGCAGAACCAGTGAGTGATGCAGGACTAACAATGAAGAAGAAGATCAGCTTCTCTTCTTACCTAGAGGAACACAACAAGAAGAGATCGAGCAAGGAGAAGACTGGAAGGCCATCCCTGTGACTGGACAACAACTGTAATCCAGAAAGAAGAACCCAACTCCAAGGAAGCAGCAATTAACCTTTCTTAATCTCGTTACATGGAGATGCTGAAAAGAAGAAGAAGCCCTGCTCAAGCTATGTGTTGTGTTGTCCTGTATTTGCCCTGTGTCGTCTTATGTGTATTGTATGTGTTTTTTCTATAAAATGAAGCATATAATAGTAGGTAGGGATCCCCCATGCAAATGTTCTAACAACTAGGAACATAGACCAGGAGAACATTCTGGACGCCTGGTCAAAAGTCCGTCCCGCAACACCAACTGTCTTGAACAGGTGGAACGCAGGAGATCCTTGGAATGCCGGAACTCCGGCAATCCAACAATCTCTAGGGACAAGCCTGCCCCAAGCTGAGAAGTACTAAGACGTACGTGCTGCACGACCCAGAAAGTGCACGACTTAACTTGTGCAAAGCATCAAAGAGGCAGGGGTGGTAAGGCGGGCCCCCTAAATAGAAATCTTACATATGTGGCCTTCTATGTTGAATTGTTAAAAAGTTTGGTTACACAACTACCAGCAGATACGAAATACCGCAAATTTGCTAATTATGATAGAGTATTGTATGTTTAACTTGTGTTTTTTTGCTTTTTTAGTTTAATTGTTTATATACTAGAATTTGTTCATACATAATTGGTTTGTAATGATGGTTGTTTATTGATTAATAATAATAATAAAAAAAGCTTGCCGACCGCGAAGCAAAAGGTTGTCAGTTCAAGTCGCCTCTCCACCCTGAATATTTTTTTTGAAATGCAAAACAGCATGATTAATTTACTTAAATTATATAAAGAAAAAAAGTCGGTAATACGCTCGCTTTATAACCGAGCAACCCAAGTTCAAATCTCGGTGTAGCCGTAATGTTTTATTTCTCCCAGCACTGAAGTCAACACCGTGTGTTGTGTTGATTTAACACCAAGAAAGTGGTAGCCACGCCTCGCCACCACTTTGTGTTGAATTAACACAGCTATGTTTTAATGTGTAGGTATCCTTAGCAGGAGCATACTGGTAGAAGCTAATTGCTTTGCTTAATTAATGTGAAATTTGGCATTATTATACAAAAATGTGTGCCCTTTTCAAGTCTTGAATGTTATTTCAGCAACGCACCCCCTCAGGGGGGAACAGTGGCCGTAACAGAGAAGAGCGTTACTAAAATTCAAACTTGTATTTTTTTGAATGAGAATGATAGTTACACTAATAGCAAAAGTCACAGAATGAATTATCTGATGGTATTTCCATGAAATCATGTCTGTGTGAGGGGTAAAGCTGTCTTCCAAGAACCACTGAAAATAACTACACCGTCACCATCCCAGGAACATACTATCAGAAGTTAATTTTAGCATTCTTGTAAAAAGAAGTCGAACCTTTTCACATCTGCAATGTTATTTTGTCAACGCATCGTCTACAAGGGGCTTGCCAAAAGCTTAAATTAATTTTGTTGTATGCAATTAAGTGACAAAATAATTTCAAATGTCAAGTAACTAATGGTTCTATGCTACTTTCAAGACTGTGTCTGCTTTGTAGGCTCTTGGCTTTGGTAAGTGAGAACATAAAAAAGCAAGAGTCACTTGATAGGGGTGCGCATGGGTGGGGTCAGTGGTGCCGTGGCACCACCAACTGATGTGCAGTAATTATAATTTTCGAAGAAAATTTTCCCTTATAGCTCAGTAAATGCACTTTGTACTGGTAGATAGGACATGCTGCGAGTGAAATTTAATTATTTGAAAACCGAGAATTTATGTTGCATGGAATAAATAACTACAAAAGACTTCGAAGCTGCAATAAATTTTGAGGTTGAGTATACAGCATGTAGTTCCGAAGTTATACAGATTTCGAAAATTTATCAGAGAAAGTTTCGTCTTGTTTTGATGTGAGGAAATCACCTTCAGAAATTTGTTGGTGTAATTTTAAAACACGCTATATTTATATATAATAGTAGCTGCCCCCACAAACATACTTTGCCGTTCCTTCGCCCCCCTGATAACGTAAACCTGACGCCGTCACTGATGCAAGTAAACGGAACGGAACGAAACCTCGTTTGGAATACAACCTGTGATCGTTTATCCCCGGAGTTCTTCATTTGGAATTCTCAAACAGTAACATGATACGTTAAGTTAAACAATGTTTGGAAATGCAATAGGTCAAATTTTCTGCGTACTTGAAGAAGAGGGAAAAGTGGTACGCTTTTGTCGGATTTTGATACTTGAAAACACAACCTATTCAACTACTCGTGAACAAATGTCAAAACTACGAAAGTTAAATAATTTCATACCTGTTGGAGAGAACTGAAGAGAGCTTTCTGATCTTATATCCTTCAACATGATGGCAGTTGTCACTGCTTCAAGGATTCACTGCGTAACGTAAAAGTCAGCTCAGAGAAATACTGGGTGAAAATCGTTGCGTACCTCAAAAATACATGTGCTAAATACAGCTACCGACACAATTACTGATGTTGGCATCAATTCACAACCTATAAAAGAAATAATGTTATATCTTGTTATACGTAAATTTATAAGTACAAAGTAAAGTAGTTGAGGAGCGGGATTTAAGAAAATCTTTAAACTATCGCATGGTTCAAAAGAGATGTATGCGTTACATCTAGAAACGAAAGGTAAAAGTCGGAGAGTAATTGCTGATAAAAGTATAATTGAACGTATCTGCTACATATATACAAGGTCTGTCTGAAAAGTATGCGACCATAGGCCAAAAAATAAAACTTGGTGTACTTCAATTCCTAATCACCTTCGAAATAGGACACTTCAAATTTCACTTACTTAACCAAACGATCCTGCGTTGCTGGAAAAATGCCTGGAACACCTCTCTTGTAACTGCTGACAACACCACAGTCGGACGTCGGTGTAAGTACCTTTGAGTGTCGATTTGACTTTAAAGAGAAGCCAGAAGTCACAAGAAGCCATGTCCTAGGAGTATGAAGCTTGGCAAACAACAAGAATGCGGCTCTTTTAAAGATTGGATCAAGTGCGAGAAATGGACTGGGTCTTTATCCTGATGCAGGTGCCAGTTTTGTGAAGCCCACTTGTCTGGTCTCTTGAGACGAACTGCATCACGTAGGTGAAGAAGAACGTGAAAATTGTACTCCTTCGTAACTATTCATTCATCCATCTAGTATGTATTCATGATGCACAATGCCACCTTCCGTTTAGCACTCTCCCAAAACGTTTGTCACTCTCCGCCAACGTGCAAGTATTCTTGAACCGAGTGTATAACTGTTCTATTTGTGCACTCCCCATAACATCATCATTAAAAACTTGTTGAATCTTGCGTATTGTTTGTGCTCGACAACTTACTGCAGTATTGTTGTTCTACACGTTCTGTAATTTTGCCCAGAATGGAATTGCGACGAAGAAGAACCACATATCACTACGCATTGACTACTTAGCAGATGATGAAATAAGCGAGTATCACGGTAGCGAAAAAGCATGTGTATGAAGGATACCTCCACCACTGAATGCCATATTAGCATCCAATGTTCATTGCTTTCCTCAGAAAAATAATAAGGTTGGATACTTTTCAGATATGCCTTGTAGTTTCTACTTGAATTTTTTCACAATTGCTTGATTTGTAGTTCTGTAGTGATCAATTTTTCTTTACATTTTTCAACATTTTAGGCTTTTCTGTAGAGAAAATTAACAATATAATGTTATAATTTGAAGGTGTTTTGCATACAAAATACTTGTAGATAATGGGTATGTTACCTAGTTTCTTGTATGAATCGAAATGTTCTCCTATTTGTTTTAGTTAAGTGTAAATCAGATTAACTTTTCTATTCACTTGCTCACGTAATCAAGTCCCTTAAAGCAGTGGCGGCGTAAGGCAATCTGGGACCCAAAGGCAGTGCATTTGATTGATGCTCGTTCGCGAACACAATCGTAAGTACAGACTGCTAATGTTGGACGAAATGGGCCGAAGTGATGGGCCGAAGTCCATAGTTAATAAAATGACCCATATAAAATAAAGTTTACCAAAGTTTTATGTCACATATTCTTTCAACCACCACATCCATTCATTAATTTATTTGCCATACTAATATTCTCTCTCTCTCTGTCACACACATAGTGTATATTTGTTGCGGAAGTCATGTTTTAGAAACTCCCGTTCTTTCGAAAAAACATTAAGTCGACTTATGATCCCCCAAACTGAGGCTTTCGTTTTCTACCGAATCATTAGCTATGTCTGCAAAATGCTGCAGTTTGAAAAAATAATCTTGAATAGGTACACAAGGGAAATTTTTGCTTATTGTGAGTGACAGACTAAAATTTGCAATTCTGTGGCATCGTGCATGAATCCCATAACACTCATTGAAGCTGTTCTGAGAAAATCAAAGAATTTTGTATGGATGCCCATAAGAATAGCAGAGTGTGGTTTGATTAGTTTTCACAGTTTCTTGGACGTTATTGCTTACACAAGTACCATGATTTCAGGTATGACGTACGACATATTCAGGATTACATTTATGACAGTATCTCAATTTTCTCAATTTTGAGGTTATGGGATTCATGCACTTTGAATTTCTAAGGTTTCTTATTCGCTTTACTACACAGGTTATAATTCTAATGGAACAATGAATGAGCCCTTGTTGTTACAGCTCCAGCCTAATAGTCAAACGACATAACTTCGCTATGGCTACACTCTTAAAAAATCAGTTGAATTTTCCGGTAATAATACCGGAATTGTTCCTGCATTTTCCTCGTAGCCGAATTTTCCAGTGAAAATATCTGCATCTAGGAGCAGCGTAATCAACCCTCTATATAAATTTGCTGTAAATACAGTTGGTTACCTTAACTTTTACGGTAAAAGCTTGCGTCCCCGGTTGCCAATAATTTCCCCATAATTTTTCCTGTCATTTTTTACGAGTGCATTTCACAGGAGGGAAAAAGCATTATCAGTTTTCCATTGATTATGTAGAAGTATGGTTAAAGTTCGTGATTTTTGTGTTAATTTTAGTTTTTCCGGTCCTTCAAATTTCAGTAGAAGGTGTAGCTTAATGTCACCAACATGGTAGTGCAAAAATCTCCAAATGAATATTTTTTATTTACGTGGTAGGGTGACTATTGTTGACTTTAATTGGGAGGGTGATTGAGCACCCGCTCACCCTTCTGAAAGACACATTGCTTAATATAAATAGATAAAACCGCGCGGCATTAATGAAACTGTTATAATAACACTAGGTCCAACTGTTATGCTTTTATGTTAAATAAACATTTAGGTTGTTAGAGATCAGTTCCTATTCATTTCTGATTAAGGGTTTTGATAGCTAGTCCAACCTATATCCAGCATTAAGAAAATATTATTTTCCTGTGTAGAAGTACGCAAATCGGAACAAATTACTTTCCTTGAATAAGGAATAAGTGTGTTTTACTATTTGTAAAATGTAAACTATCTACTATAATGTAAACTAACGGAATTTAACCTAACGAAATTCAGTCATGTGTATAGACAAGCAACCGTAAATCTTCATCTCTTTTGCTACTAAATATTCCACGTTACACGTATTTCTTATTTTCACATAAAATAAGTGTGAAATTCTACCCCTTTTAAACGCAACACATATTCCTATGAAGGAAAGCAAAGCAAGTTCAGTCTTCGTGTATGTGATCCGTATTATAGACTCGAGCTCAGTTCATACCGCCATGTTAAAGATAGACGAGGGAAGAATATCCCAATGCAAGCAACGTAAGTATACATATAAATGAGATTTATTCAGTATGTCTACTCCTATAAATTAATACCTTTTTCAATTTTGTTACCTTGCACGCCTCTAACCTTTACCTTTTGTTACCTTTGCCCTCTTCAAACACAAGCATGAATATCCATTATTCTTCTCAAACCATGCCGAAACCTTTGAAACAAAACTTTAAGATGTTGTTGGGAGCAATGCAGCAACCTTTACAAAACGTACAGCGTTCGCCGAGGAACGCCTCCACCTCGTCACCACTAATCTGATACAGTTCTAAGTGGCAACAGTTCTGCCTAGATAACACCACTAATGCCATTTCCCAACCCCAGAATAACCGTATCAAGCAGTTTCTTGTTCCCACCTTGTCTCGAAATAAGAATACCGTGACCGTCCAGTATTTTATAAGGAAAGTGCTCCACAAAATAAAATACACCCTCCCATGAATTATTTCGAATCACCGTGAAACAAGCCAGAGCATTTTGCGTGTGTAAAATAAATGAGAAAATGAACTCAGTAGCTTTGTACTTCAGAACGTACAGGTCAAAAGTTATGGATAGAATACTGACTTCAATGAAAAATGAGAATTAACCATGTAACATTTATTACTATAAAATAACAAAAATAGAGACTAACAAAATATACTAAAATATAGAAATCTACCTCAAATAGCTGTTTAACGCCCACTTGACACGGAAGAATTTATGCTACGATAAATCGTAGTGCTAGAAAAATGCTAACGTGTCAAAGCAAAAATGGTACAGAGGTAACTCAGCCTGAGCCAGAGATGCCTAAAGTCCTTAGAATAGATTAAAATAAGATAACATGCTATGGTATTATTCCATAAGGATTTTGATGGAATATATGTTAAGAAAAATGCTAAACGATTTATTGTATAATAAGTGCTTCTGTTTCTAGCCAGCCTAATACTTACAAAAAACACATGCTATCCGCGGCATCCCTGTATCATGAGACTGATTATACAGACTGCAATTTCAACCAGAAATTTCAATTTGGGGGTTGTAAAGTCAAAATTGGGAGGGTGTAAGTGGAATTTTGCACGGTTCCTATCCATTTCTGACCGTAGAAAATTAGAGCTTAGGGGTGCTCTCGAGGTTTTGGGGGATGACACCCCCACAGTGTGTGTGTGTGTAGGAATCACTGCTTTGAATTCTCAATAATAATGAGCTTAAGCCATAGTGCTGTTACCGCCCATAAAATTCATTTTATCTTTTATCTTATCTTTTTATCAACAATAATGAAGCATTCAAGTTTCAATACTATCAATATTCGCATTTCACAATTACAAATATCTAGAATTTCCATGAATCAAATACAATGTGGCGGAACGCCTTCACTGAACTGGTCAGTAAAAATAAGCACAAACTTACCAAATGAATAGCACTATAATAGGTAATACAAATTATCAAAAAGTCACTCAAGCATGAAATCACAAATAAATGTTAAGTAACATAAACATATGTCAGTTTCGATGAACAGAGAGATCGCAGAGGTTTAAGAAAGAACAAAAATACTGTATGATGTGCAAAACACTTATGCTTTTAGATCCAACAGGCGACAATTTCCAGTTGGATGATATGGCATGGCAAGTAACTCCCAGAGTTCAAAGCGCGGAAAGAAATAGCAGATGCCCAGCGCACAAACGAAACGACCTTGTATTAAGAGAAAAAGAAAGAATTGTTACTCCTTTTCAAAATAAAACTTGAATATAGCAAAAGTTGCCCAAAGTTCCGGCAGTATCTTTAATAATTAATTCCAATTTGCGCAAAGCGGAAATTTATTTTACAGGAAAAATATCTATCTCTGGCGATTCTAGTTTGAAATAGTTTTACCGGAAACTAATGTTTACGCTAATGCTAAAGCTTCTATTCTGACCGACATTCGTATGCTGCAACTTTTCTTCAATCGTAACAATGACGTACTACATCCATCTTCAACACAATAGATATACATTCCTTGAACCTTACTTCTTTCTCAACAAACCATACATTACATTTAATTCAAGACGCCATTTTTAACACTTCACAGAAACACCCTTTTCCCAACAAGTTCTCGATTAATGTACGTGAATTCCTCATAGAATCTCACAATATTTCACTTACGTTTTCTTACTTAATTGTGTCAAAACAACAGTGAACTTACTCACATAGTCAGGTATAAACCTAGGATATCCCATTTTGATTTGCAATGTCCCATTTTCACCCTAGGAATATGTGGGATATTCTCATAATATCCTGATCATAATCTATAAAGAATATGCGAAAATAGGAATTTTCAGGATATCCCAAATATTCTCACACGCAATGCGATGGTCATTTTTTCCTCAAAGGAATATGTGGGATATTTTCAGAATATCCTGACTATATTCCAAAAAGAATATGCGCAGACAGGATTTTTAGGATATCCCAAGAATATTCCAAATATCCTTACACGGAATGCGATTTTCAACTTTCTCTTAATCAGGCTTATGCGCCATCTACAACAGACACAAGCACTGTGGTACAACGGAGTATGGAAGTGAACGTAAACTGCATAAGCAGCCAATTTTAAAACATTGGTTAAATTCGAAGAACAAATAAAGAAAGCTAAGATGATTTATTCACTCGTAATTTTTATGTGAAAATTAGATTGTTACACGACCGTTTACAGTCAAAGTCTAGTCTTTCCCTATCCATGTAGTAGTATTTAGGAAAGAGTGTGAGGAAGTGTAAAAGATAAAAAGATAAAATTGCATTTTATGGACGGTAGCAGCACTATGGTGTGAGGAAGCAGCACTATGGTTCGATAATTAATTGACTAGTTTTGTGCTTAAAAACAGGAATATCCTATGCAGGACACGATGCATGCTCTCAACTTAGGGGCTGGTTCGAGTATAGTATGCACCTTGCGGTGCAAATGGTTGTTTATTCAGAGGTCCTGATACAATTTTCTAGTTCTTTTTCTTCTTCTTAACATACGCACTTCCCATGGGTATCGAGAATGCACTTCCCATGGGTCTAGACAGCTCAAATTCGCGTGGGTCGTTTGCTGTTTTGAAAAAAAATGCACATATTCCGCTAAGTATGTGAAAAATGAAAATTCAGTTATTCCGTTAAGTAGCCTATCCTAATAAGAAACCCTGTTATCCGAAAAAAAACACCAGAGGTGCAAAAAGTGGAGCCAAGTTCTTTAGCCCTAAAAAGGTGTGAAATGGGACACGGATG
>JAGDQP010073595.1:0-10368 GCA_022664845.1 Lepisma saccharinum | reverse complement strand
CTAATTTTAACAAGCTATATATATATTGGGATTATTTACAGATATGATTTTCAGGGAAATTTCGAACATACGGAGGCAAAAGGCGTTTTGATAACGAAGAAACGAACTGCGTTTTGCAATACTTCAATTTTCTGTTTGGGCATATTATCATTACGAAGAACTTTGACTTTACTATTTTTCCAACGGGAATCGAACCCATAACATCGGACAAAAACTGGCATACGAGAAGGGAACGTACTTCTTCGTACTTGAACCATAAACAACTCACCATTTGGAACTTTCTACTAACAATTGGCACACATCCGCATACTGGGAATCGATAAGCGATTCAGTTCGTTCCTTCTGCTCATCATTAATCCTGACACCATGTGTTTGTATCCAACTACCCTTAGGAACGTCACATATACTGACTACATAATGTTTCGAGACTGGGGAAGTATCGAAACGCAGTCAGACCAATAGGAAGTTCCACAGCGTAATTATCGGAATGAAACACACACAGGAATCGATTGGTCCTCTTTCCATCTGTCGTCGGTGTGCATTGGTTTTCTATAAGGATGAACACAAAACAAATTACAATATTTTCCAAAAGTCAGTAGTTATTCTTGCGAAAAGTGTTGCTCAAATACGAAATCGGACCAATAAATCGTATGAAACAAGAACGGGTACTTACAATCTGCATCACAGTCATCTTCTTGTCTCGTATTCTTATCTCCGACTCTGTCTTTAAAATACAAACTTGTTCAAAAACTAAGTTAAAGTTATTCTTTCGGACTTAAACTCAAGTCGGAGACTGCATTGTAGAGGGCTTTTCTCGTAGAAGTTGCTCCTACCAAGAGCTGGATCATTCTGTGTCCGCTATAGCAAGTTATGCTCATAAATATCAAACAACACCACCCGATCTGCGCGGTGAGGGGGCTAAACATAACCGAGAAACGCCTGTTACCTCCGAATAGTCGACTCGTCTTCCCTTGACACATTTTTGGTTCCCGGCATCTTCGACTGCGCTGAAAATACAAAGAACAAGAAACAAGCACAAAGAAAAACAGACATTTACAGTTACTGTCGAGAAATTTTCCAATTCCTCCCCTTGCTATGTACTTCTGAATCTCTGCTAAAATCGTAGTTGCAGCTTCTTCAAAACCTACCATTATCGGAGTTCAATATTCGTTTTTTACAAATAACAAATTGAATAAACTCTTTATAAGTTCTACATCCTATTACACATTCACTTTAAATTGAACAAACACCTTCAAGGTTTTAGTGAGCCTTGATCTGTACTGCTATTAACTAATTACCAAATGCCCTATTACACAATTTAACATATTACACCATAATCACATACATATTATATAAATAAGCAAATACAGATAGAAAGTAATGAGTTATAGAATAGAGTAAAAGGTGGGGGTTATGTTGACTTTAGAAGGGGGAGGAAAGTAAGAAAGTACATAATAATTCTTGATTAACAATATTAAATCACCTATTTTACATAATGATATGCAGATTATTAATTTAATATAAAGCAAAACTGCATGGTTACAAAGTTGAACTGCTCTCATTATTCCCGGGCGAATTACACTCGGCGGCATATTTCACACTCTCGTATTAACCCTACACTTAGGACTACATAAAATCGAATAAATCCGTTTGTTTTATAGGTACAACTGTGATTCTGGTCTCATTGCTAATTTAAAAGTTATTCACCGTAGAAATTGAGCATATACAGATTTATTACTTGCTTATTTTTTACTTTGAACCGCCATATTTCCAAATGGCGTCACGGTTGGAGATATTTTCTCATTAGAAAGTGGTGTATTCCACGAGAAACAAAGCAGAAACAAAACTTCTATCTTAAGGCGTCAAGATGTTAAACAGTTTTGAATTTCGTAGTTAGAGTTCCACCGACCTCCATATTTGATGACGTCATAATTTTTTTCCCCAAGGCGGACAAATGCGGACTTTTCAAATTTCGAATCTAGACAATCTCCTGTTTCCAACTATACCAAAAATGCTTTGGTAACAATTTTGTCCGGGCTGACCATGTTTTTCACCTAAATCGAACGCAGTAGACACGTAACACAACGTGGCAAGACGGCGTGTGGGATTCCCTCCAGGAACACTTCCCAGTGCCTTGACTACCACGCGCAGTGTGTCAGGCAATGAACCGGAGACAAAATGAAGTGCCTTAAGAGGGAGAGGAGGGACATGGCTACTGCAGCCTACAAAATAAGGGTTCAATTTAACATGGATTTCAAACATTTCTACGAATATCATGGTTTTATGTGATTTACTTCGATAAAATATCTCAATAGCCCCTTAAACACAATACATGGTATAGTAAAGGTAAATAACTGAAGGGTCCACGACGTATTTTTTCTTAGAAATAAAGGATGTTTTAGTAGCCCATCTTACAACTTTCTGATGTAATTTTTTATTATAATAATCCTTATTTCTAAACAGAAAATAGCACGCATAGTTTTCACTTAAGTACTTTCATAATTCCACGAAATATGTTGAAGGGGCTATTGAGTCATTTTTTCGAAGGAACAACGTGAAACGACGATAATCCTAGAAATGTGTGAAAACCCATGTTAGATTGGACGTTTATTTTGCAGGTCGCCGTAGCCAACTCCCTCTCCGTCTTAACGCAAAGCCATTCTGACTAAGCTGGCACCTGCCATTTCTTTTGTAGGGATGATTAAACTATGTAATCATTATAAAAATGAGTGAATATTTATGTCATAATCAAATAATATTCTTGTGTTTTGTTGTAAATGTATGCTTATGGAAAGAATCAAGATGTATGCTATGATGTGCTAGATTATTAACAATTTCATTATGTTTATTGAATTAGAGTCTGCGAATTACTTGTATGTTTCTGTCTCATGAAGTCTAACTGAAGAAAGTGAAGGGACAAAATTATGTATCAGTGTAAATACGTTTGATTTATATATATCAGAGTAAATATTTGTAAAATGTTTGATTGTATTTATCAGAACAAAGAAAAGGTCCCTTGTGTAGTGTAATGATATTCTGAGTAATGCTTATGTAATGTAAAGATGCCACAATGTAATTACTGTGAAAAATGCCACTATTCAATAAATCAATATTGAAATGGCGCCACTAAATCCATATTTTTTAATGTTGTTTCTCATGACACACTTACGCGACGCATTTTATTGGACTCCTTAAAGAACAATTGAAGTGAATTGTGAAAAACAATAAAGACACTTTAATAGACTATCTTTCTTCGTTGTTAGGACACACTTTCGGTGTAGCCCGCGAGCCACGGTGAAACGCATTCGCGATTTCGCCTGTTGCTACAGTTAGATTTTTGGCAATATACAGTTACAGTTTACCTATAGTCCAGAATTCTCGAACTCAGATTGTATATCCTTAAACTTCGGTCCACTCCCCGGACGCCAAGCTGTGCCAAGATACTTTCAGTGCCACAGCGAGAAGCTTTCTTATGGCCACCAAAGATATTGCAGCCAACATATACTTTTTTATCCTACTGCCAGCTGTACAAATTAAAACACTGACCTATATTTTTTCTCTCTCTTTCATCACATACACGCACTCAGCTGCATTCTTATTCGCAGTTCGTCCGCAAGGCGTCACTGCCTACCAAACCCAAATCATGTGGTTGACAAAACGGGTTTCTCCCGATTTTTCCGAGAAGAAGATGACTAGTTTTCTCATCAACATGTTAAAAACTTGTGGTTCTTTATTATACATAGTAATGTGAGAAGTAAATAAGTTTATGTGGTGACACCCAGTATAGTGTTTTCCCCCAAAGTTTACTTAAAAGTACGAGAAAACCCTCTCTCACTTCACCGCTCTTCAAGGATGACGTAGTCAGTATAGAATATACGAGAAAGGGTTGGTGCTTGGGAAAGGGGCCTCAACAACGACGGAAAACGGTCGTACCAAGGTCCAGTGTTGAACTGATGGCTTCCCCCCATTGGTCATATGTAAAGTGTACATTGAAGAGTGGGAAAAACTCAACGTTTCTGCGGACTCGAGAAGCGCAAAGAGACTACTCGCTACCTGCCCAATAAAGAATGATGAGCTACGTGGGACATCTGAATGCAAATCATCGATTCTGAATTGTGTTTTGGCAAGTTTTTCAATACGTTCGGTCAAATGATATTACAAGTTCGGCGAAGTGAATTTCTACAAGCGACTTGGCGAGTGAATCTGTTCAAAATCTAGCTATTTGCTGCAAATGTGATATTTTTGGTGCCCCCATTACCAGAAGACAATTAGAAAAAAAAAAGTGTGCATGCAGCAATGCCAAAAACTGAGTCTTCGTATCCCGTATCGTGATTTCTTCGACCCGGTCGTGTACCGCATATTAATAAGTGTGTCCAACAAAAGTGCTTTTTCTATTTTTCAAGTAAAAATTAATGCAAATTAAAATTAAAGTGGCAAAATTAGTATTGGCATCTCGAGCTAGTTCAATATTTGTGTATATGTGAATCGTTAAAATGATGCATATAAATTCCGTATATAATCTATAAATGTTTCTGTATGTTCCCCAATTAGTTGAAAAGGTTCATGCATTAAAGGGTGAACTAGGTTGCAGTATATGTGCATTTATTGGTCGTGTGTACACTTCAGGTAAAAATTGTGTTATATTTTGTTGTGCCATTCGTATTCTGTGATTGAGCTACTGTGCACACACACAACGACCACCGGCGGCCATTTTTTGGTGACAATTGTGACACCATTCAAGAGCACTGAGTACAAAGGTAATTTATCTTCGTCGTGGAGTAGAGGAGACGTAAGTATGGAACCAAGGATACATTCGTGGCACCAGAGTCAGTCATGGACATCTATCTGCCTGTTCATCTCTCAACGAGCTGCAACATTGTGTGACATCCGCATTCAGGGGCGCATTTAAAGGATAGGTCCGGGGATCCGGACCCCTCCCCCAAACTGAGAGTTTTATGGAAAATTAGTATAACTTCAGGCGTAATTATTTATATTTAATATACATTTCATGCTCAGACATATGTTGGACCTCCCTCGAAAGTCCGTGGACCCCTCCCAAAACCAACTTCTTAATACGTGCCTATACTCATTCATTATGTTATCTCCATAAACTTCGTTCATAGCTAACGATGAGTTTTAACAAAGACACCGCTTGTAGATGAATGAAATCTAATTACAGCTTGAGGAACTCATTCCAGGACCAGGCACGTACTGGTCAACCGGACTACCGGGCACACTGCGCCGCTAGGTCCCGGCTACGAGTTAATTTCATTGTTTGAAATATTACTTTTTTATTCTCATAGTAAGTGCAACCCATTGTTGTACCAGCATCTCATAAAATAAATTAAATCGAATAATGTTCGTCAATTAGCCGGTTGTTTTCTTTACTAATCTGAGTTTAGTTGGAACTTCCGACAAGCAACAACAAGCAGAAGTAGTTGCTTGAATTCTTGAATTTTGTGTAAGGTCCTTAGGCAACTTTACCTCAGGCCGTATGGATGAGAATAGGCAAATTGGCGGATTGAAGAAAGTGGGAGGGAACGGGAGATTCTCCAGAAAACTCATGCACATGGTGTTTGTCCACCACAAAGCCCACATGGAAGGAGCCGGGATCGAATCGACGATCCCAAGCACCAAAGGTGAGCGCTTTAAAACTGAGCTATCGCGGCCCCAGGAGCAGTTGTCAGTCAACTCATGGTTTAATCATTTTCTCACGCTGTGTTTTTAATGCTAGTGGAACCTATTTATTACGAAGAAATTAAACTGCGAGTGTGTGACTTATTTTTGTATGACACTCAACAAAATTGAAAACGAAAGAAATGAGCGAAGCAGAGAAATTAAAAAAAAAAAAAGAAAAAAAAAGAGAGCCAGATGCTTGAAGAAATAGCCAGATCTTTCTATGATCAACAAACCAGAACTGTTAACTCGCATTAAAATGATCTGAGTGAATAGCCACAGTCGGAATTGGTACTAACAGCCAGCAGTTGCAATGACAAAACTGTAGGAAGCTATAACGCCTCCGATCCAGTTTGCTCGTGGCAGCCGTCTCAGTAGGCCAGAAGAAATTTGGGAGGAACGTCTGGTCCTCAATTTCAGAGAAGGTTCCTGGGCTTAGTCCATAGCGAAAATCTGCATGTTCCAGCGATAATTCGTGTTCCAGATACCAGTTCTAGTTCAACAAGTTTGTGCTGGTCAAGAAAGATATTCTTCCTTCGACATCCAGTTCAACCTGACACAAGTGAAGCATTTCCATTTAACTCAAAACTCTCATTTTACAGAAAGGACAAGGATGATGAAGCTATACATAGGACCTGGTTTAGCTTCAATTTGTCACTTCCAGGCATTTTCTGTATACTTCACCTAGTGTATGTACCAAATCAATCGTATTTTTTTCGAAACTGTAGGTTCAGGGGATACCTGCAGTGTACTAAAGGATATCGGAACACGAGAGTTCAATTAGTCATGTCGAGTTTGCTCCATCTTACGCATGTTTGAAGAAATATCAAGAATTCAAATTTCTTTTTTCCAAAGATCAACTTGCTTTACAGGCTTTTCAAGTCATAGTCAAAAGGCATGCAAGGTATTTTACATAACGAAGCATTTGTTCGTTTATCTTTCGAGTTTAAACATAAACTGCACAAAGGCATGGTGAATAGTGAACAACACAATTATTCGCCTGAAAGAAGCTCAAAGAATCTTGGAACGTTGTTAAGCATTCTAGAAATTCTCCAAAGTTACGAAAGAAAGATTGAAATCATTGGATTGCGATCCAATCTGAGTTGATTACCATGATACTACATTAACAAAAGCAAAAGACAATCGCACTACCAGTACCCCGCCAAGATGCCGTTGTCTGTAACTCCATTAGAACTGTTCCGTATTAATACATAATGTTAACAATGGATAAAGCGTAGCATTGAGGACCGACAGGTTCTCGCAGTATGAGAAACTGTACGCAGACATGCTTGTAATCGTCCAAACAATTTTAATAAGAAAGGCGTACCACTGTCTTTGAACGAATATGTGAATTTTATCCAACAATAAAAAAAATGTTGAAGGAGCAGTTAAGATATTTGGGAGGGCAGTGGAAACACATACTACAGACCTTACCAGAAGATATTGTCAGTATTTATTCGTTTGGTGGTACCACTGACGCGATGGAGGATGATGATAATACTGAAGTCGTGAAAATAACACCTAAAGAAAGTAATTCTGCTGTTCGAAAACTTTGCAAGAACTCGATGGAATGTATGTTTAACGTTCTTCAGCATTAAAAAGTCTCTTCATTTTGCTACGATGTTTTGTGCAAAGCATAAAATATTCATTAACCGTACCACTAATGCAAGCTTTTTGTAGTTGGGCATTTTCCAGAGTAAATCTAATAGAGAACTGATGGAGTCAGGAGTATCTGGAGTCGTTTCTGTTGATGTATCTTGAGATAAATTTGATCTAAGATCAAGATCCAGAGTTGCTAATTGAATCGTCATGTGTAGAAAGGTTATACGTGAGACAAAAAATTACAGGAAACGCTAGAAATTGAGTAGTTTTAACATTTTACAACGTTCAATTAGCCCACAAGGAACTGCATCTCATGTCCCTTTTCCCACAAGTTACATATCGAGATTATCTACCCTGCACGAGTTGATTGTCGTGAAAATATAATGTCTTAAAAATTAGTCACATAATGTCGCATACTTTTTATCATATGCCGATTCAATTGAACACTTACTGAGAGAGACAAGTGTCACAGGTGTTGTAGTGTAAGCAAAGTTGAGGATTATGCGATTGTTACAATGTATGCATAATCCATATTTGTTTCAACAATCTGTAGTTTTTACTTTCATTCTTTTCAAAATAAAATAAAAGTATATATTGTAAATCTGTAATACATATTCTCAACAGTAACTGAATGTATACATATTAACACAATATAACGAATCTAGTCGCAGTAATTACTGCCACTGTGGTAATTTTAAATAGACTAGGGTTTATTGTTAAGGTTTAAAGTGTATAGTGAGTGACCTTTTAAAATAAGAAAAGTACAATAAAACAATACATTCATATATATAAATGCTTAAATATGTGCCCTTACTTTTTACGTGTCAGACCCGCATATTTATATTCGCCCCTGCCGCTTATGCCTAATCGTAAAAAGTGTTCTACCCTGGACCGAGCTCCTCTGCTGTCCTCTGTCTGTTGCCGCCTCCGCTGGCCCAATGTCCAGTGCCTCAGACTCGACCCAGTACGTGCCTGTCCATGACAAATCATCCAATTTTAGAAAAAAAAAATGGTTTCATCACCATTTTAGAAAATTTGTATTCTTCGTATGTGGGTTCCTACATATCTGAAGATAACAGAACCACTTTTGAAAATATGTTATGCCCTTATTTTTCCCGGGGCGTCTATGTTTCCAACATGGCAGATGACTTTTTTACTCCCATAGATATGTACGGAAACCTGAATATCTCAAAAACCAGAAGAGTTAAAGAGCTGAAACAAAAACCGCTGTGTATCTCGTAAAGTGTACTTTGAAGATGTGGAATCATCTTTTCTCAAAATGAATTCCTTTATTCCAAAAATTAGACTGAAAACTGAGTAACGAATTGCATAAAATTGAATTTTTAACCTCTTTTTTTTTTGGGGGGGGGGGTCCGAAGGATTTGAATATACACAGTAAAAAATAGCTGTGTTTATTCAACACAATGCGGTGTCCCAGCGTGACTACCACTTTTATGTGTTAAATCAACACAGCACACGGTGTTGATTTCTATACTGGGAGAAAAAAAAATTACGGTTGTAGCTAGATTTGAACATGGGTTGCTCAGTTAGAAGTCGAGCGTCTTACCGACTTTGCTAAATCGTCAGGCTGAAGAGGCATTAGATTGAAACAATATAGAGAAAAAAATGTTGCTGAACCCCAAACACAAACAAAGTTACTCTCACGACTTATGCCATGATTTAATCACTTTTCCATTGGTCAGTTAGGGATCACAATCCTCATTCATTGAGAATATATTCCATTTCTATGAAAGCAAGCGCAGCATTTAACATGTTACGATAAGCAGTAATGCTGCTCAAGTGTTTGGCTGTCGCCATCTTGCTTGCTTTCATACAAAATAGAATATTCTCAATGAATGGAAATTCTGGTTCTCAATTGACAAATAGGAAGTGATTAAACCATGGGATAAGTCGTGCAAGTAACTTAGTTTGTTTTGGGTGTTCATCAACATATATTTGATCCCCTACACTGTTTAAATCTATAGTGTAGTCGTTTAATTCAAATGTTGTTCACTAAATATCGTTTGCATCTAATGCCTATTCTGTTTGACGATTTAGCCACGTCGGTAAGACGCTCGACTTCTAGCTGAGCAACCCATGTTAAAATCTCACTGAAGCCGTAACTTTTTTTTCACAGTACCGAAATCAACACCGTGTGTTGTGTTGATTTAACACACAAAAATGGTAGTCACGCTGGTACACCGCATTGTGTTGAATTAACACAGCTATTTTTTGCAGTGTAAGGCTGCATTTTTTTATATATATTTAGACCTACATGCGAGTGTCCCTATGGCCCTAACTCACACCCCTTTCTTTCTACGGGGGTTCAAACATGTCCCTTTGCGAAAAGTGCCAGATTTCGGACTTAAATATCTCTGATGGGTCCTCACGAAAAAATCTGAAATTTGATGTCAAAGAAGCTTTGTATGTTATCAACTAATAGCAAAAATTGCAATTTTTATTTCGAAGCGGTTTAGTTTGTGCAAGCAAATTTTCCCCATCATCCTATGCAAATAAAAATATGGTACACTGAGAGAAATTTCTAGACTTTTTTCAACATTATTACAATCTAGACGTTGTTACATTACGGAGAAGGTTAAATTATAGGGTCAGTTTACGTACATTTTGCCATTGTTCTGGAGAAATTGTACATATTTCTAGTCTTTTGCCTCATGATCTTTGCCATATGAAATTATACGTATTTCTAGTCTTTTGTCCATGCCACATAATCTTTTAACATGATATGTAATGGTCTCCCTTCAATACTACTGTTAATATCAGTGACTTCATTACTTTTATCCAGAATGGTAAAGGAGAAAATGTACGTAAACTGACCTTATAATTTAACCAGTCTTGGGTAAGTTACTTGTAAAAATGTAACGCGTTACAAGTTACTTTACTTTGCCTTAAAATGTAAAGCGTTACTTGCCCCAGAAAAGTAACTGTTACACTACTTCGAAAGTAACGCGTTACTTTTAGGTTCGAAACTTTGAATATGTAAAAAAAAAAATCATTTTTCCGTACTACTACTACTACCACTATAATTGTTATTATTATTATTGCACATTTATTAATCATATCCTGTAAAAC
>JAGDQP010073594.1:0-10368 GCA_022664845.1 Lepisma saccharinum | reverse complement strand
CCACAAAGCCCTACTGGATCGTCTTAGAGTTTAGAAGTATCTGAAATTCTGGTCATTTCTTCCGGTAGTGTTGAGTCTGTTCCGGCAACTGATGAAAATTCTAATTCAAGTATTCTTTCTTGTCGCTGTGAGAAAAATGCAATAGATTAACTGTGTATTAGGGAAGCCATAGAAATTTGGAATGGCAGCGAGTGTCCATTAATATGTGCAGCGTCTTACAATGATGTTACTAATCAGTTGGCACATGATTGTCGTAGTTTTGCAATAGACCGTGAAAAGTTTTTGAACGATAATATGTGGAACGTTGTTTTAAATCCTATCCACTTTTTGAAAGTCTATAATATATATCTGACAAAACCTGAAAATTGTACCGAACATATTATTGCGACTTTTAATGTGCAGTGCGCAACTTACTCCAACGTAAAATGGAAGAAATAAGGATCAAATTAAATGTAAAACACATTACAGCGGCCCTTAAAGATGAGTGAGTGCACTTTTTGCATTGAATTTTTCACTTTGGACTCCTGTTTATTACAAACAGTAAAAACTTTAGTTATTTTAACAAGTACAAATATCCGAGCATCGAAGATAAGAAATGTTTAAAGCAGTGTAGTGGTTGCAATTTAAATATGACCCATGAGTAGTGTTGAAGAAAATCATGTCTTTTATCAAAAAATCATTTTTGTTGAATTTTTTATTTAAATCTATTTTTTGATTTAAATAAAAACATTTTGATTCAAATAAATTACGGCACTGATACATTTACTACGTTAGTTTTTCCTTTTCAAATACGCCAGTAAACACTGTATTAAAATTTACTAATATGTGGTGTTCGATACGGAAGATAGCCATAGAAATGGGCAATTACAACAAATTGTAATAGTTTTGAAAAGTAATGAAGATATGGCGTTACTTATGATATATTTTACAAAAGGAAAGTCTACAGGTAAGAACCTTCTACGTTACTTTCTTCGGTACATGATGAATGAAGTTGTTTCATAGATTTATACACCGTAATTAATTTAAAAAAAAAAACGATTTACAATGTTTCGACGTACTTGATTTCCTTGTAAGATGACGTCTGTGCCTTCATCCCTTCCTAAGTAACCGCAAAATTTATAATCGAAATTGCTTCTTTTTCCATATTTGCAATCGCAATTACCTATACCTCCCAAACGAAATCTTCTAGGATCTAAGTTTTCTATGATATATTTGTGTTAATTTCAGTTAAGAGTTTGCAGCTCTCAAAATTGTACTATCAATTTGGGAACATCTTATGACAATAAATTTCTTTAAGTATGATAGCTATTTTGGAACCACGGTCGCTCACCTCCGGTCGGTGTGGTCCCCGATTCCATTGCGGCTTGTGTCATGTGGACTTCGTAGTACTGAAAACGATATGCGTGTGTTTCCTCCGGGTTATTTAATTTCCTCCGGGTTCTTTAATTTCCTCCCAGTTTCTTCATTCCACCCATTCTCCCATCATCATCCATTTAGTCTGATCCAAATTTGCCTGAAAATCTAAGATAAAATTCAATTCAATAAGAGCTATTTAATACATTGAAATCAATAGTGGATACACAGTTTTGCATATTCATCCTTCAGCATACACATATAAACTTTATAATTCCATTAAGAATAAATTATTTTTGAGCATGTTGTGAAGAAATTAAATAAGTCTATACAAATACATTTTAGATAATGTTACGAAACAGCAATTTTTGTTTTGTATACCAAAACTGGATTTTTTTTGTGTGCTCGTTTTCATATGTATTACAAAAATAAACATACTTGTAATGCAAATATTAAACGTATAATGTGAAGTGGGTTCCTAGGTGCTCTTCTAAAATTTCACATGTAATATGAAATGAATCAATCAAATAGTTTCTTAAAATTCTAAATCCATCACTTTGGTTTAGGTGTACATCATAAGATCCTATTATCACATAAGAACTGGAAGGCGAATATTAAAGTTTACATATGATTCAAACCACAAAATTATTAAGAATACTGCACTTTATTTAAAATTTGAGTATATATATGATTTATAAAGAGAGAAAAGAAAAGACCGAGAAAAGAAGCGACCGAGACGACGTCGGAATGCAAGATGGGTAGATGAAATCAAGCGTTTTTCAGGAGCTACATGGATGAGGATAGCAGCAGACCAAGATATGTGGAAAGAAAAGGAGGAGGCCTTCATCCAGCAGTGGATAGAAAACGGCTGAATATGATGATGATATGATTTAAATCACTGACTTTTTTTTAAAAAATCATCTTATTTAAATCGAGATTTAAATCATGATTTAAATAACTTTGATTTGAATCAATAAATCTTGCTCACGAGGGTATGTATGTGTGAAATACAGGTTCAATAATATTGAAATATTTAGTGAAAGATTATAAAACATTTAGTGATTACTACGAGATATACATGAGAGAAACATATGTAAGTATTTTTTAAGAAATATAGATGACTTGTTTACATAGAAATATATTACAACAAAATCAGCAAAATCAGTTCTGTAAGGATTTCAGTACATTATTAACACGCAAGGTTTTAAAATTTCACCCCGTTATCATGGGATTGTACGAATCCCATGATACCTTAAGGCAAGTGGTGGGGATGTTACCTTAAGGCATATCCTGGCTGATACCCTCCCTATTCTCTACCTACCCTATCCCGACCTGATTTCAAAATCTCAAAAGGCCATAAATAAATTCAAATTCGAAGATCCAAAATGTTTATAGCATTTTCCCCTTTAAAAGTATCTGGCTTCAAATTTGATGAATCCAATGGCTTTTGATTTTGCCTTTTCTGCTTTATCCTAAATTAACAGCAGGAGACCGCGGTAGCCGTGTGATCTCAGGCTTCAGGCCAACCTCCCAGGTTCTGGGTTCAAATCCCGGCTGGATATTCGATACTTCACATCTAATGGAATCGAGACGGGCAGAAGTCATTAGTTATTAAAATGGCCCAAAATACAAAGTTTACAAAGTCTTTTTACAAAATCAGAGCCCAACATGCACCCATTTATTTGAAATCCATTTCGATGCTGAGCAACTAAATTCTAAACGTTAGCGATTTTTTATCAGGATAATTGTTTATCTCTCGATTTTTTAACCACCAATCGTGGTCCTACTCTAATGATGAAAGGAATTTCCTTTTCCTTTTACTGACAGAAAATAGATTTCCTCTTCAGCCATGTCCATAGTATTAAATAAAGGATCATAATATTTTTAGGTGAATGTTACGAAAGTCCACCTAACACTTTCAGGATTCTCCTATAATTTTGGTGAAAGAGAACAAAATCTAGAAATATCTACGTTAAATTTTAGGTTTAAACCAATGATGTGTAGAATTCGAAAGGTGGAAATATCAATATATAGTATTTATTTCATATATTGTCAAAATATAAGATCGTTGTCGTTTTCGAATCAGAGAGCGAATTGGAAGGGAGTGGGAGGTTTGGGAAAACATCGTTTCCTTATTTTGAAGTCATGAAGAAGTGTATGAGAATAAATATGAAATATTTATTAATATGATAATATATTTAATATAATATAATTATATTAATATAATATGTTAATATAATTATATTAATATAATATATTAATATAATTATATTAATATAATATCTACTCAATATAATCCATGACGTGTATTATATTGAGTAGACTGCTCATGCAGTGCAATGGAGGATGAATTGGAGCTTTAAAATATCGTCACCCAGAACGAGAAGCTCCTATGTTCACTTTTGATATTGAGAAAAAAACAGTTTTAAAGTTTGAAGTTCCATTAAAAGAATGTGTAAGTTCATCATATTTCTAACATTTCTAGCCACTTAGAGGTCGTTTTGTGAGATAGTATTTATGGAGTTGATGCTTTTCAGTATGAGGTATTTGAGTGCATTGTTAGCTCCATTTTGCCAAAAAGTGGACATAGTACCTCCTGGTTCCAAGGTGACGATATAGTTATTTAGGAAAATCAACCGTTGCAGAGAACATGAAACACTTAAAGAGAGACCTGAAACACTGTTTGAAGAAAAGCGAATTATACATCCTGAAAACAGAATAGTTCTAGAATCAATCTAACTTGAGTTAAATGAATAACGAAAATGGGTTTATGTGTAACCTTTGTATGTTTGTAGTAGTACTTACGTTAGTGATAGGTGGAATGTACTTTTAAGAGTCATATCGAAATCAGGCGATTGGGCATAGTAATTTGTCCAGGACAACAAAGAATTTTAAACTCAAATAAGTAACAATAGGTTAAACGTATACTGTCACACTGGTAAAGTTTATATAACAATGCTATAAGTTTTAATTAATTTTAATTTGACATCTTATATTAAAGAAAATCCATGGCTCAGGCAGTATGAATGATGATGGGATGAATTAGTGGAATGAAGAAAGTGGGAGGAAACAGGCACACGGTGGTAGATACAAAGATTAACAAAATATATATACACTGAATTATAATAAGATATTTACAATTATTTTAAACTTAGTTCCTCAAAGTATTCATTTATGGAGTAGAATGGCAGAGTTACTAACCAGTTATGTAGTTTCTTTTTAAACACAGTATCTGGTAAGTTCTTAAATTCCTGTGGTAATTAATTATAGAGTTTGTACCCTAGGTTTTCATAGCTTTTCGAACATTTTGTTAATCTGTTGAATGGGACATCAATCAGATTATTATTCCTTGTGTTATAACAATGTATATTGTTTCTACACACAAAATTTGAGGTTTCTTGGAAGATAGATTACTCTAGATAGCCTATTGGTAATATATTTAACATGGGAATGCCATGTCAATTGATTATCAATCATGATTCCTAAGTATTCAACGGTAACAGAATTTTCTACGGGCATAGTTCTGAGACTAAAGTACATATGCTGCGTCTTACTATAATTTAGAAGAAAACCGTTTGCTCTAAACCATATAGCAGCATGAGATAGCGTATTATTAGTTAATGCCGTCAGAGACTTAAAGTCGTTGTTAGAATTTAAAAAAGCTGTGTCATCTGCGTACAAAATTGAAATTGATAATATACATGCAGGTAAATAATTTATCATTACAAGAAATAGAAAAGGACCCAATACGGAATCTTGAGGAACACCATATAAAACTCTTTCTACACTGGACTGCTGTCCTCCAATTGCCATTATTTGCCTGCGGTCATTCAAATATGTCTCAAGCATCTTAAGGGCAGCTTTGCGTATACCATAATGAAATAACTTTTCTAACAGGAGCTTATGATCTACACAGTCAAAAGCTTTACTTAGGTCACAGAAAGTCGCCTGAGTACGTTTTTAACTAGTGAATCAACAGCATCAATTGTTGGCCTGCCCCCCTGAATCCAAACTGATTGTTATTAATTAAATTATTGTGTTCAAAGTAATTGCTTACCTGACTATACGTTACACATTCTAGAATTTTAGATAAAATAGGAACCAAAGATATTGGTCTGTAGCTACATGGAGAGGTCTTACTACCTCTTTTGTAAACTGGAACAACCTTCGTTATCTTTAGAATTTTGGGGAAAATCGAAACAGCTAAGCATTTATTAATATAAAAAGTAAGCTGTAATTTAGTCAATGACCTCCGGAAACTATTGCATTCAAGGCTTCATGCTCCCCAAATTATTATCACAATCGGACGGACTATCAGCAGGAAGAAAACATGGGGATGAAAATTCGCAGAAGAAAATAATTTTCTGTATTTACCCGTCCTAGAATCAATCCCCAACACATTTCTGTATTTGCCCGTCCTAGAATCAATCTCCAACACATTTATATTATTGTTGAAGACAACAGGAAATAGTTTGGCATTGATAACTGAGGCCTAACTACTTATACGACTTTTAATCAATAAAATTAGAATAGAATCCAATTGCCCGGGATAGAATCCAATGGCGAACGTTTGTTACTGCGGTGATGAACTTGCGAGTTCCATAAGCCATAGAGTTAGGTAGTTTATGTTCAAGGTGCTCCTAATTAGAATATTTTACCATCTGGGATCGAACCCACGACATCCCAAATGCTACGACAATTTTCAACCACTGAGCTACGGCGGCTCGGTTGTTCTACAATAGAACTGAAATGAGATACTGTATGTCACATTTCAACCAATTAAATTTACTTTCCTAAAAACCATTATGCGTACTGCCATTTAAGCTAATTATACACGTTATGCATAAGTGTTGTGTACTTCTGTTAGAAAAAAATCAACATGATCCCATCGAAATGCCATCATGAAATTTGGCACATACATTCTAATCAGAAGCACCTTGAACATAAAAAATAGATTTTGAGTTTAAAAGAAGTTTTGTTTTATTTTGAAAAATATAAATATTGGTCTAGTAAAGTCAAGGATTATCTTAAATTACACCTCTTGAAATCCTGAATCGAATGGTGCAAGTTTGAGCTGTCAAGGACAAATAGTTTTTGAATTTTGTGCTTTTAAAGGTTTCAAAACGCGTAAAAAATCAGTCGTTCTTTTTATTTTCAACAATTTATAACTCAAAACCAAAAGTGACTAAACCATGAACTTTTGTATTTTTGATTATATTGATGAATGTAACACAATTACCAAATATCACACATTTGGTAAAAACTTAAGGCTTAAAATTATTTTTTTATTGACTGATTTGGTATGGAATGACGACCCCTATAAATATACCGTATATTTAAAACATAGGATCCTTCCTAACTTGTGACGGAGAACCACGTTTTTCTTCCCATGAAGTATGATAGTGGTGGTACGGGTAACTTGGGAATTGACTGTCACGTAAAAGTGAAACCTGTCAAGAAAAGTTTGAACTGGAAGCAGCTAAGAGATGCTAAATTGAACTGGATATTTCGAAACTGGTTTAAACTAAAACAGGCTCAGATTTCGCACTAACATTAAACTTGTGCAATCTGTATTTCAAGAAATGACAGTTGCTGTATTTGATAATAAATATCCTAATTATATTATCCAAATAACTATTCAACAAGTTATATTCTATTTAGTAATTATAAAATCAGCAAGCCAGCTAAAATGCCTTCTTTGAAATGTATTAGTTTTAATCCACAAAACCCTGCATAAATTTATTTTTCCACCTCACCTCGCGACCCTCTTGGATACAACACGTGACAACCTGGGGGTCGCGACCCCACGTTGAAAAACCCTGGTTTAGACTGTAACATGGCGGGTTCCCATGGCGATGTGACGTAAGACTTTAGTCCGCCATTGTCTGTAAAAGAAGTTTTTATACGAGCATCACCATATTACCGTATAAAGATTCCAAGAACGCTATTCTGGGATGGCTTTGTTTATGTTGCCTCAGGGCAAAGATCGCGACACAGAGTGAGTTAAAAAAAGATATTTTTTCGATTCACGAGTGCCGGAGATCTATAAAGAGAATGTAGCCCCAACAAGGTAGAACTTACTAAAGATCATTCTGATATTAGCAACTCACCTTCCACCTCTAATAACGAACCTGCTCCTATCCAAAAACCCAACACCCTACCCAACATAACGGAACCAAGAAACCCGACCCCAATGCCTCAGGAAAGCTCCCAATACTCTCCAAACTCACCTCCCATTCCCTCAAACAACCTAGAACCAAAAGACCTCTCACACCTAAAGAATACAGGAAGGCTAATATAGGCGTTCAAGAAGCTTTATTACAGCTGGTTTCGCTTGTAGGTGAAAATAGAAATGTCAGTGTAGTTATGCAATATATCCAGGGTTTCCTCAACAGGTTCTTTACATGGGTAGCTAACCTAGCTGAAATGAAAAGATGGAATATGCACACTCAAACATAATTAACAAATCACCATTAGAAGTCAATCTCACACCCTATGACAGTAAATATCCCCATAAGAATACTCTCTTGGAATGCCCAGGGCATTTCTGAGAAAGTTAGTGAACTCGAAAATCATCTCTTAGAGCAGAGAGTAGCAATAGCATTGATTTGTGAAACCAAATTAACAGCCGACAAGATTATTAATATTAAAGGATATAAAATATACAGAAAGGATAGACAGGGTATTGGTCAGGGACTTGGAGTACTCTTTGCAGTGAAGAATAACATCAAGCATTGTGAACTACCCCTTCCCCCCTTAATGTAATGGAAGCTGTTGGTATTAAATTGTATATTAAAAGCAGGCCTCTTAATGTAGTAGGAGTGTACTACTCTCCGTCCAAAAGCATATACACTAATGACATAAGAAATATAGTAAACATAGGCCCCAGTACATTGCTAGCACGCGACTATAATAGTAAACATAGGATATTCTGTAGCCGTGCCTCAAATCCAAATGGCATCAAACTATATAACTTCCTGCAAGGATCACCTATAAGAGTGTAGAGTCAATACCAACCTACTCACTATCCAGCAAATGGAAACAGACCAGATTATTGGACTATGCACTGCATAACAATGTACAATACTACCTGGAAATTAAGATGACTGATGATTTGGACTCTGACCACCTACCAATACTAATAACTATTAGAGAAAAACCTGATATAGATAGCACAGCAAAAATACCAAATTATGCAAAAACAAACTGGACACTATTCCGCGAGACAATTAAAAACAACATTCCACGAGAGTATCCTATCAATAATGTGTTAGAACTGGAAGCTGCAACAACCGAGCTTACAGACATAATTACCCAAGCAAAAGACATTACCATCTCAAACACGGCACCAAAAAGCGCCACACCCTAACTTCCCATAAACATCAAGAAATTAACACAATTACGCAATAACGTTAGAAAAACCTACCAACGAACGCGAGACCCTAGGTAAAACAATAAACAATCTGAGGAGACTAATCAAGAGACAGATTTTAAACCACAAAAGACAAGCGTGGCAAGACAAGGTTACCAGGTCACAGATATCAGACAATTCAATTTGGAAAGTAACTAAAAACTTGACGAAGCCATACACACCCACCCCTTCATTACATGGCGAAAACGGGCTAGTATACTCAAGCAATGACAAGGCAAATGCACTAGCAGATTCGCTTGAAAAATCTTTCCAACCCAACACAACACCGTCAGCCCCACTACACGATAGGAACGTTAAAAGAATAGTTACTAAATTTTTTAATAGAGAACAAAACACAATACCTAAAAATATAAAGAAAAGCAAATAACAGCAATCATCAAAAAACTGAAACCATATAAAGCAAGTGGACACGACAATATCCAAAACATATTATTGAAAAATCTCCCAGATGAAGCAATAGCCTACTTAACTCAGATAATCAACTGTATAATCAAATTGACTCACTTCCCACAATGTTGGAAAACTGCAAGAGTTGTATGCCTACCTAAGCCAGGAAAAGATAAAAAACTTCCAGAGAACTACAGACCAATTAGTCTCCTAAACACAATGACCAAAATTACCGAATCAGTTGTCCTCAAGGCAATAAACAAACATCTAACCTCCACAAACACACTTATTAAAGAACAATTCGGGTTCAGAAGGAAACACTCCACAACACACCAACTAGTACGCCTAACCGAACATATAACAGACGCCTTCAACAAAAAACAAGGTACCAGTAGCATATTTCTAGACGTAGAGAAAGCTTTTGATAGAGTATGGATCGCTGGCCTCCTCTACAAATTAATAACTATCAAACTACCCGACAATTTGATCTACCTACTAAAATCATATTTAACAAATAGAAACTTTTACGTGTCAGTTGAGAACAAAAACTCAAATTCCAGACGCATTAAAGCAGGCGTCCCACAGGGCTCGCTCCTTGGACCCACATTATTCAGCTTATATGTGAACGATATCACTAAAAACACAAATACTAACATAGCATTATTCGCAGACGACACCTGTATCTATGCGAATAGTTGGCAACCTAACCAAGCAGCTAAATACCTATAAAGACACCTAGTAGAACTGGAAAGATGGTTTTCTAAATGGAAAATTAAAGTAAATGTGACCAAGAGCGAAGCTGTTAATTTTACATGCAGAAAACGCGAACCTAAAGATACCAACAAATTATTTCACAGTAACATACAGTGGAACACTCACGCAAAATACCTAGGAGTAATCATTGACTCAAAATTAACATTTTAAAGACTTATAAACACTCAAGTAGGCAAACCAACAGGCAGACTTGAAGACATAAAAGGATTACTCACGAGCGATAACTTAAATACTCAGACAAAGGCTACATTATACAAAATGCTAATCCAACTAGTCCTATTATACACAGCTCCAGCATGGTTATATTCTGCTAAGACACACATAAACAAACTACAAAGGTTCCAAAATAGGGTAACAAAACTAATAACAAAATGACCCCGATACACGAGACTTGAACCACTTCAAAATAACCTAGGCATTCA
>JAGDQP010073593.1:0-10368 GCA_022664845.1 Lepisma saccharinum | reverse complement strand
CGATTATGAATACGATGCTAGTTAAAATTCACATCCATGCCCCAGCCGGGACCTTCGAGTCGCTGGCTTAGCGCCCCAACCCACGCGGTTACTAGGTCGGCGCCAATAGAAGAAGAGAAAAGCAATTTCTGTGTGTGACAGTTGATCGAGATTTCACATCAGCTACGATTTTCAAGTATGTATTCCATTGTTAATGTTCCCGGAGAGAATGCTTATCGTGGTATGGTATGTGCTACTATTTCAAATTATGTATCGATAAAACACGGGTACAGAGGGTTGTCCGGTTGCCTTCCTCATGTAGCATTTGATCATACGCCACTGGAGTTATTCGTTTAAATGTATTATAAAGAATTAATGTACATTTCAGTTCATGCCATGAGCTAGAGCGAGGTATATCGGCGTAGAAGAAACTTGGAGAAAAGTATTCGAGGAGTACCATTTTGAACTCCTATGTCATATCACTTATGGAGCGTTGTAAGGTAGTGCAACGACCGTTTACGAGTTGCACTTAAATAAGACAAGATTATCTAAACAAATCATGGCCATAAACGTTTTGTTTTGAGCGGTGGAAATAAAAAGAGGAGAGAGGTGAAAACCAAGATGTAAAACCAAGTTTACTAAAGAAGTTTCTAAAAAGGGTATTTATGTAAAATAATCATGAGATACGAGGAATTATTAAATTTCTCGAAGTAAGTTCTTTGTAAAGAAATGGAACTTACAGGAATATAAGTTTAGTCAAGAAAAGAGATCAGAAGCGCAAATAAATAAGCAATTTATGAAACTAATTCTTCGAGAAGTTTCTTGTTATAGAAAGTACATTGTTTTAGATGTTAATGATTCATCTTACAAGCCAAATAGCAATTTAGGTGTAGGAAGCTTAACAAATTGTCTTAGACTGTCCTGCACATCAATAAGTAACGTATTTTAGCAGACAGATACCCTTTATCCTAAATGCTCTACCGACATAGCCATAATCTATTAAGCCTACGAAAGAGAACGTTACAGCGTGCGGATAGGGCATCACTAATAAGATACGAAAGAACTGGAGAGTTGATTCGTCTATTGGGAATGTGCGCTTCCTTTTAAAGTGAGTGTTAAAAGGCAAAGGTGACTAATATGCTATAAGGGTCTCCAGGGCTGGATCACAACATGACTTATTCCCTATTGATTTCGACTCCGACGCGGAGACGTCTTCTGTGGCTCATACCATCGCAAAATTAGATATTTTTATGAATAAAATAAAAAACTAAAAGCGAAGTGATAAGAAAGTATATATAATTAAAGGAAAGGCGATAATCGTAATATAATGCAAATAATTTATGTGGAAGCACAACTGTTTTTAGTGCTACTAGATTGTACGTGCTAAAAGTATGTGAATTTGAAAAAGTTAGAAAGGACCATACAGTGACTGAGTAAGAGTAGATTTACTGTGATGTGTAGCATGCTGTTTGAATTTTTAAGGCCTTTAGGCAACTTCGGCTCAGACCAGTTGATGAGATGAATTAGTAGACCGAAGAAAGTGGGAGGAAACGGGAGAACCCCGAGAAAACCCACGCACACGGTGTTTGTCCACAACAAAGCCCACATGGCACGAGCAGGCATCGAACCGGGAACCCCAAGCATCAGAGAGCTGCGCTCTACCACAGAGCCACCGCGGCCGTGAGTACAGAAAGCACTGGTGTACTATTGCTTCTGGCCTCGTAATTACTTGTTCATCTTCTTAAACATGAAAAAGATGTATTATAGTAAGTGATTGAGAGCCGAGAAGTAATAGTACATCGATGCCTTCAGTACTCACTGATAACCGTTACTCACCCCTTCCGAAAGAGTGGTGTAACAACATTAAAAAAAAAGTAAAATTAAAATCTAAATAATAGAGTAATTTCCTTGTTTCCGCAGGTTTCATGTTGGTGACTAGAGGACGTGGCATATTTGGTAGTTTTTTTTGGGGGGGGGTGCCTCTATATCTAAGTAAAATTATCTTTGTCATTTTAAAACATTTTGTCATGGTTCCTTAAGGTTAATGTAAAGCAACGATCTCCAACAAAAGATGACAGAATTACCTTCGTATACGTCTAATGTATTTTTATCATTGCACGAAATTTCAGTTCTGCTCCTACAAATTCAAACCTAGAGAGTTCTGACTTTCAGGGAAGAAAGTTCATAACCAATCCAAGAATTCAATGAATGCCGGTTTTTTATTTTCGTTTTCCTTCATTGCTCAGATCGCTTGATTGTTGTTGTGAATATCAGAACCTATGACAATGAAGCTCGTTCAACAGTGAACAAAAACGAAAATTAAAAATCAGCATTGATTTGAACTCTTGAATTGGTTATGAACTTTTCCCTGAAAGTTAGAACTCTAGGCTTAAATTTGTAGAAGCAGCATTGAAATTTCGTGCACCAGTAATAATTCATTAGACATATACGGAGATAGTGCTGCCATCTTTTGTTGGAGATCGTTGCTTTATATTAACCGCAACACCCTTTAATAGAAACAGTTCGTTTATTTTCAAAATGTCACCTGAAGGCCTGCTATTTCTGAGTATAATGAAATTGCAAAAAACATAGCGATTTCGGATAAGCAATACGTTACATGAATGAGACAAGCTGCTTAGTGGCAGTAATAGGAAAAATTGAACAGGCATACAGAGGTCCTGGTGCTGAGCTTAGCGTCACACACCTTATGAAGCTTTACATTAATTATATATATTACAGATAGTTATTTATTTGTTTGGAGTTGGCCAATTTAATTAATTCTGTCATTTTATATTACTGTTAGAGAAAAGTGGCATCGCTTTCCTTCGGCGGAAAAAGGCGCGGCATCCAGTTACAGGTTCATAGACATTTCTAGGAGACCCGTCGGACTACGGAGGGGTCGGATTACATGGGTTCCATTGTACATATATAATTTCTTAGAATATTTCTTACGTCTGTTGAATTACTATTACAAATTATAAGGTACTTATAAAAAAAATCATTTCGATTGAGGGACTGGCGGTGTGGTGTGAGGCAATAAGCTTTTGTTTACAGTCACCATCCCAGTTGTGGCTTGTGACCAGATTTCAGCGTTGCGTCGAAGTCAGAACTTACTGTTTGGCTCACAAATACATAAGGTACTAGAGTTTTTGTACGAAGGGGTAATATATGTATTTTTTTTATTTTACCAACGGTATTTTTTATTTACACATATCCACACGGAGGACAAAATTTTCCATGCGGAATTGATATTATCATGTGAAATCCTACCTCACTGACCGGCAGTTTCTTCAGAATCCGTTTATAATGATTATGTAGTGTAGTCCAAGCTTTAATGTACACTGAATTAGCAAAACTCATGGAATACCAGGTCACTGATTCACGGGTGGACACCACGTGTGTTCCACGCTCCGTGCAGGGCTCCGCGACGGCTCCAGTGGTGTGTGAGACCTTATAAGAAGTGGCTGTGTGAGTTATTCACGCGAAATGCAATGTCGTCGTGAGTTGACAGCATTCGAACGGAGCATGAATGTGGGTGTCCGACGCATGGACTGCGGTGTTGCGGGACTTCGGCTTCACATGTTCAACCGTGCCCAGGATGTACCGAGAATGGTTTGATGAAGGTGTCACAGTCCACAACAGACACCATACCGGGCGTCCAGCCGCCCTCAATGACCGAGACCGGCGACACCTGGACGAATGGCCGACAGAGACAGGAGGGCAACAGTGCGAAAAGTCACGGCCCAATTCAACACTGGCCGCGCTAGAAACATCTAACAGTAGACAATCTGTCGGAACATGCGTTCCCTCGGGTATGGGAGCTCTCGCCCTATACGGGTGCCACTGCTAACCCGTGTCATCAGACATTTTGACTTGCATTTGCCACCAGTCACCTCGGATGAACACTGCTACAGTGGCGTAACGTCAGCTGGTCCGACGAATCACGGTATCAACTGTACCATGCCGATGGGAGGCACCATGTGTGGCGCATATCTCATGAAGCGATGGATTCCGCGTGTCAAGAGGGCGTGGTCCAGGGCGGTGGGGTATCAGTCATTCATTATCTGGAGCGCGTTTTTCTGGTATGAAATGGGCCCTCTAGTTGTTCTGGAAGACACGTTGAATGGTCCGACACCCTGACGACCTTGCGGTCTTTCAAGACGACAATGCGCCGCCACATCGCTCCAATGTCCTCCAAGAATGGTTTTGAAGAGCATGCAGGGGAGGAGATCTAACGACTGAGCTCTGATATGAACCCCAACGAGCATGTCTGGGATGCCGTTGAACTCAGGCTCCGTGCACTGAATCCTCCACTCACGAACAGGCCGCATTTGGTTTCTGCTCTGCAGACTGTCTGGTGTCAGCTGCCTCCGGAAGCGTACCAGGGACTTGCAGATTCACTTCCACGCCGTATCGCTGCGCTCCGTATGGCCAGAGGGGGGAGGGGGGTATTAGATATTAGGTGACTGTCCCATGAGTTTTGCTAACTCATTGTATGCAGTCGATTTTGAACATTATTAAAGTTCGTTACACTCTGTAGTACCTGGCACTGAATAATGTATTCATTTATTATCATTGTTCTTATTTCAGAACACACCAGCGTAGATTTTCTGGATCATCTGCAGATTTCCGTGGATCAACATTGAATATGAGCCCAGTAGGAAGTTTTCCAAGTGGATCCATTAATACAAACCGATCTATTAATGCTACTAAAAGTGAATCCAGTAGAGTACCAAACAAACCCTTTGAGAAAGGCCATAGAGTGTCTAAATCGATGGGCAGTACAGACTTAAAATTTGAAGTGAAAGTGATTGATATGGATATGCCGCCTGCGAAAGGATTCAAATCAGATACAATAGACGGTTTAGCCGGAACCTCGAGTCTCAGTTATTCTCTGGACAAGGGCCTTAATGAGTATGAAGAAATGAAGAAAGCTGATAAATTGACTGAACCAATGAACATTGCACAGAAAGCTATCGGACATCTCGGACACGTCGGATCAGAACCAATTCTTACCGAAAATATTCGAAAAGAACTTGTCGAGAGGGAAGAAGGTGGTAGCTCTGGGGACGAGCGACAGAAACAATTTTTACAAAATTGGCATGCCGGTGGGCCTCCGGTGTATTCTGATGAGGATATGGAAGTTTCTCATACTCCTGAGAAGGTCCTTTCTACCACTCATGATAAAGAAATGCCTATTCCACCAGAAGAGGTGAATTCATCATGGGAACAAACGAAACCTCAATCATCTGTGATAGCTATTTCCAGTGATAGTGTAGAATATGATGACCCTTGTCAACAAAGAAATTCTGTAGCTGTTCAAAACATTCCAGAACATGCAAGTAATGTAAAAACTGTTGATCAGAATCCTAGTAGTGATACGTGTGCAAGTCCTTGGCATCAAGAAGAAACTATGTGTGAATCTCAGTGCAAATCGGCGGCGGTGGCAGAATGTCATACTAATTTGCGTGTAAAGCAGAATGCGAGTCAAGATTATGAGGATGAGACCAATAATGTACTTGATTCTGTTTTTGCGAGTGTTGCCAGTAGAACAGAGGCTTTAGCAAACAGGACAGCCAGCTTTAATTTAATGCGATCAAGGCAAAGCACATCGGAAGATAGTCTTACGTGATGTGTTGATTGTTTTAAGAGGAAGAGGGAAGGGATCTGTTGCATCACTTCCCAGTTTGTCAATTGTTACGTCAGAAGTTTGTTGTGTTATTCACAATGCCTTAAGATTTAATTTTTCTCAACGGTATGTCGCTCTAAACTAAGTAAATTAATATTTTGAGACAACTTGACATATTGTGATACATAAAGGTACTAAGGTAGATATGTATACAGATAACTTTGTATGAACTTTAATTTTTTTTTACTAAGTAGAGCATAGTTATGACTATGCATTGATATAATGTTTTGCAGGGTATATTAGTTTACTTTGCTTGTTGTTATTAGTGGGATAAGTAGAACGTGGTGTTAGTTAAATAGAGGGGGAAAGTGACGTCAGTATTTTCTGAAGTAGAACCAAAGAATTGTTGGTACATGACCTGCCTTGTGTACGCTTTTTGCTTGAACAAAAGTGTTTGGAAAAGAGCTATCTTAATATACACCAGAATATGGATTATTGTTATGAAATTAATTTATTTATTAATTGATGATATGTGTATATATATGTATATGTATTGTGCCAATCAGAGTTCATTTGTGATATCAGCGCACCAAAAGACCTCGATGTAAATCCCTCTTTCAGTTTCCTTTACACGGACATAATATTATTCGCTGGCACACATCATGACTGTTAACTTTTAAATTACGTATTTCATTCACATGTAGGAATGTATATGTGCCTTGAAAAGCACATGAATGTTTCATGTGGAAATACAGAGATGCAATCTCCAGTAACGCTGTCTCAAAATGCCATTTTATGATTGAAAATAACGTTACAATGAAATATTTGTGTTTAAAAGTTAGAATTTCAAGTAACTCGTTGTAGGTAAGCAAACGTAACAAATTATAGATTGGTACTGGTAAGAGCGACAAGAAATAAGTACTACAATGTATTTTGATAGTAAAACAAATGTTTTCTAGACACTAGATCTAAAACTAGTGTGTGGTGAGAGATTCACTTATGATTTGATTTAGCATCGAGTCAGGGTTCAGTCGTAGATAATGAATTATTGAAAACTGATAATTTATTTTTAGACTTCTTTTGAATAATATAAGATTGATTGTATGCACGAGAAAGATGAACAAAAAATAAAAGCCATACATACGGCTTCGATTTATTGAGTAGCCAGAACACTTGGTTGCGTTGCAAGCGCTCTGAACAAATATTGATTTAAGTGAAGAGACGAACTAATTTCTATTTGTAAAAATACAAAAAAAAAACTTCAAATGTTATTTATGCTATGTAGGCATCTATGGCTCAGGCCGGGTTAGGGTAGGAAAAAGGATACGGAAAGAAGTCGTCCAGGGCCTACGTTGAATGTACCATTACGGCATTTGCCTGGTGTGACCGTGGGGGAAAAAATGGAAAAATTCTAATGAGCAGAATAGCCCATCGTCATCAATTAGGAGTAAAGTGGTAAAATGCACTGGATGATGAGTTTTCTCAACGGATTCATAATATCGCGATCAAAGAAATGAGGGAGGAGACTCATCAGTGAAATTCCTAGAGTCAAAAAAAGTAAACGAATTGCATAATACTAGAATATTAAGGGTGTAGATCATATCTGACATCTTGGTAAAAGATTAGATTTTTTTGCTTGTCTCATGTCCTTTAGAAATGATTTTTTTTTATAACGTAGTTTTTCTTTGTTGTTTGTGTGTGTGTGTGTTTTTTTTAAATATATTTCGTGGATGTAGACATTATGCATAATTAATATTTATTCTATAAAACAATATTTTGTAGCAGAAATATTTTTCACCTTTAAAGCAGTGCAGTTTTACAAAACACAACCTATCAAAATAATAATGAAGAAGAATTCCGTAAAACAGAAGCTAAAATTCCCTTCTGAGAGAAAGTTGAAAAACAAATACAGAATCCAGGTATATAGCGAGGTGTACGAAGATTTCACAGTTCAATTAATTTATGACCTTGAGGCGGCTCAGGCCGGGATGGGTGGGGGAGAGGTTGTTGTTGCAAGGTAGTCGACCAGGGGCTAGTTTGTAGGTACTATCCCGGCATATGACTGAAGAAAATTTTCGTTAGCATGGGCGGCCGCTGAGATCGTTGCCAGGATCTTCCTATAACTAAACTAAGGCTCTAACACTGGGAGATTACACAGGTAAATTGTTGGAAATATTTTGCTGAAAGGCGTGGTCACAGGTAAAAAAAAATAAAAAATGGAATTGTTAAGGAGGATAACAGAGTTGCCAGATCCTGAAGGTGGGGAAAAACACAAAGGTATAAGAAGCGAGGAGAGAGAGGGGTAACTGGAACTCGGTAAGAGGCTTCCTGAAGGAATAATGAACGTAAAGAAACAGCGGGAACAATAATAATAAAATTGAAGAAAGCATATAATGAGGACAGCAGACACGAAGAAAGAAAATGTAGCGGAAAACAGCACAGTCAATATAGAAATAGAGCTTATAAGGCATAATATATTTCATTAAGCTCTAGTTTGATCCATTTATTTTTGGTGTTCCGTTCACAATTTGTACATATGGTATAGAACGTGTCACGTTTTGTAAATACATGAGAGATATACTGCACTTATGTACATAAGTACACATAAATTAATATGTATCATTAACAGAAATGAATGCCATATGTAGATAGTTAAAGGAATACATGAAGATAACAAGATTACTATAAACCAGTTTAATTATCATGTAAGTATTCTTCAATTAAATTATATGCTGTATTAACTTTTTTTTTTTCGGGCGAAATCAAGTAACTATCATGTAAGAATTGTATATCATTTTCCATGTAGAAGAAGATTTTTTAAATTATTTTTCTTTTATATAAAGGTACACAATTTGTTACGATTTGTAGTGTTGTAATTATGGATTTTGAATAGATATTTATTCAAACCATGTACAGTCAGTAAATTTAAGTTCGGAATATGTTTTTTTTAGAACTGTTTGTGTGTAATCATCTTTTTATCTAAAAGCTACTATTATTTCACGTGGTGAGCCCCAGAATGTAATGCCATATTTGACACGCAGAAAGGAGGTAGCGTAGGATGAGTCAGCAAGGTTTCTTTACCTAATATAGGAGCTAATAATGGGAACACGAAAATCAGCGTAGAAAGTATACAACGTAGGGTTGTGACACACGTTTTCAAATTCACTTCATCGTTTACTTGTAGTCCCAAGGACTTGATACTGCTTGGCAAGTCTCGTTTTTTCAGTGTGTAACACAAAATAATTATATTAAATTTCTGAATTCCACTGAGAAAATAAAATGAAGGAAGTCTTTCTCCACATGAACATAGAGTAATCGGCTGTCGTTTTATATGACCGTAATTTAAGGGTTAACTAGTCATGAGACGAAATGAATATAAATAAATATGTATATGTATGTAATTATGTATAAAAAAAATATATTCCCCATGTGTATATATATGTTTATGTATATACCTCTGTATGTAAACTAAAGAGTCAGAAAGGAAAAGGTAATTGTGAATTGTATATAGTGTGCCTATCAAGATTTCTTCCACTGCTATGCATTCGATGGGTTGAAATAAAGAAAAAAAATGTTCATTCAGAAAAGATACCCAGGATTTTATGTGAATTCAATTTGTGTGTTTACAAGTGCTAGATACAGGGACGTATTTAGGGGGTGGGTCCGGGAGGTTGATGCCCCGAAATTAACATTTTTCGGGCAAATTTTAGTATAATTTAAGCAAAATTAGGTGGGTTTTATGTAAATTTTACACTCAGACTGACATTGGTTAACCCCCCCCCCCCGCGCGCAAAACCAACTTCTAGATACGTTCCTGGTTACATATAGTGCTATATAAGTTGACCATAACTGAGCCCGCCAGAAATAACCCACTCATAAAGGCAGTTAGTTCTCAGGAAACAAATGACTAATGCTTTTGTAACTAAAAAGAGTAAATTGAAAACTAAAGTTTGGGATACCGGTTAACGTTTCTGCACCCTATAGTAAACATTTGGCGCTATAATGTTGGAGTGTTACTTATTCCTGACATATTTAGTACAATATCTGATAGAGATAATTTCATTAAAAATGAACATTGAAGATAAACACCTACTTGCATGGGCTTCTTTTATGTACTGGTTAATTTTTATTCGCTGTGTGATACTTCAGATTTTTTCAACACTGATATACAAACGAAGCATTTCATCTAGAAATTGAGGAGGATTTTTTACTGTAAACAAAGTGATTTGTAAAGCGTAAAAAAACATGTATTTTGTTTCTTGTCTTTCGCTTAAAGAAATGCAGAATGTTATATACTTACCTTGCAGGGAAACAATGGACATTTCCGTTTTCCCCGTCCGTATATATTGTACAGTTTGTTCGTGTACATCGGATTAAATAACATATGGTGTTTTTGAAATTTCAGCGCTACGGTTTTCCGTTACGTAGAAATATAGCATGAAATACTGAGAATTTAATCTTCTACGTCATACAACGAAAATCAGTCCGTACTATTTCCGAAGCTATATGCTCCTCCCTATGTTACGTTCCTTATTCAGAAATTTGAAGACGAGAAAACGGGAAAGAGATAGAACATTCACATCATCACTTAACGAATAATTAATGTACAAATCTGCAAAACACACTTCAATAAGATAAAACACCAAAACATGTTTTTAATAACAGAAATTGCTCGAAATATAGACAGGGAGCAGTCTTAACTTGCAATGCTCTTCTTATCGCTAGTTCGTGCAACTGTTGACGTCTTGTCAATTTAGCTC
>JAGDQP010073592.1:0-10368 GCA_022664845.1 Lepisma saccharinum | reverse complement strand
AAAAAAAAAAAAAAAAAAAAAAAAAAAACTTCAATAACAACGCGATTTATATAGCCCTACATATCGAATGAAAATTTGGATTGAAGGTTTAATGGCAGATGTATGATCGACACCAAAAACTGGCTTTCAGTTTGGTGAATTTTGAAATGATTACACCGATTTGAGTAACGCTTTCTGTATCACAAAGAAAACGTATTGCTCTGGAAATTATAGGTAACTGAATGGTACACGGGAATACCGATGAAGGTCGAGTTTTTGGGCAAGTTTTGAGCATAAATAAGTTTTGAATAAAAGGCATTTTAAAGTTTAAACACTCTAAAAACTTAGTTATATGGAAATTTAAGTAGTGGATAGAAAGAATTGTGTGTTTTTTTATTAATTAAACAATAGTATTTTTTTTAACCTGGACAGCGAGAAATTGAAATTTATTACAAGCAAACAGTGTGTAAATATCCAAAATAATAATGAACAATGTTCAAGTTAAGAGTGCCTCAATAAGGTTAATGTAAAGGAACGATCTTCAACAAAAGATGGCAGCACTAGCTTCGTGTATCTCCAATGTATTTTTATTGCTGCACGAAATTTCGTTGCTGCTCCTACAAATTCAAGCCTAGAGAGTTCAAACTTTCAGGGAAGAAAGTTCATAACCAATTCAAGAGTTCCGATCAGTACCAATTTTTTATTTTCCTTTTTCTTGATTGTTGAAAGAGCTTCATTGTTATAGGTACTGATCGGAAGAAGAAAAATTTAAATAAAAAAAAATCGGCATTGATCAAACTCTCGAATTGGCTATGAGCTTTCATCCCTGAAAGTTAGAACTCTCTAGGCTTGAATTTGTAAGAGCATCATTGAAATGTCGTGCAACGATAAAAATACATTAGTACATACGAAGGTAGTGCTAGCGTTAGAAGTCGTTGTATCTAGCCAGCTTTGTAATAAACTACCACTTATTAGCACTCTTAACACCTTATACGCATAAAAAAGCTCGTGGCATGCTGGTATACAGCTTCATCTGGACTTGTAAGTGAAAGTAACAAAGTAAATTGAAACTTTGGTTAGGCCTTTGTAAACCTCTGCTACTTTTAAGGCAACTTTCCCTCCCTTTCGTAGATGTTCCTCATATCATTAGATCCATGTCATCTACCTTCGCTGTTCTTTTGTCAGGTCGTAGACAAAAATAATTATAGTGCTCAGGGCCAAATAGCATAGTGAAGCGAGCCTTTACCACACAAAAGAGAGAGATAATGAAGGAAGTTAATTGGCCTCTTAGATGTGGTATTCGGAGCGTCAAGTTGAGTTCAGGTGTATGTAGGGAGGGACTAGAAAAGGGAACACAAAAACGAGACGGTGAAAACGAAAGGAAAGGAAGTAATAAAGAGGAAAACCAAATCCTGTGGAACGAAGAGTGTCAACTAGTTGCAAAGGACAGGGTGGGAAATTGTACTGTAATTATCAAATCCTTGTTGTAAGTTCGACAGGTGTTCAATAGGACGACTACCATGAGTTGACCTTACTCCCATATTAACCCACAATCACACGCGCCTCTTTTTCGTTCTTTTAAGCAATCGTTCGGAAATTTTTGATTATTTGCGCTTTTCTCTTTCTTAATTTACTTCATTTCAGACCATTTGTAATATTTATTTGAATTATTTATATTTTGTTTGATGTAAATATTATTTCATAACGACACATTTCATGCAATTGTAAAAGCGACACGTATTGTAAAAGCCAATAATGATAAAAATTTGATTGAAACTAACTTAGAAGAATACGTATCATTATATTCATTTTACAATTAAAAAAAATGTGCATGTTAATACAACAGCAACATAATATATGGGGACGGCAATACAAAACAAGATTATAGCCCGTCACCGGTAAAAATACGTTATTTTCGACTGAAGTTGAAACAACGTACTCAAAGTGACATAGTACTGGAAGATAAACGACAACACATCGGAGGAAAGAATGGGGACTGCGCCCCCCATGGTGCAGATCTGTCCCCATACCACCTTGGGGGCTGCGCCCCCTTAGGCTAAGTTTGCCCCATCGTGATGGTATACCTATATACCAAATTTCGTTTCTTTAGCTTCAGTGGTTTGAAAAATTCGTTTTGGGGCGACCATTTTGGGTTAAAGATGGCAACCTTTTAAACATTTTCTTACATTGTCGTGATCTACTCGTGATCGTGCACTTTCATAACAAATTTAATTTCCCTTGCTCGAACGGTGGGGAAAATGTTTTTTGGGCGGCCATTTTGAATCCAAGATGGTGACCTTTTCAAAATGTTGGTACATTTTCTTCCTAAACTACTCTTGACTATACACCTTAATACCAAATTTCATTTATCTTGCTCCAATGATGTGGAGAATGTTTTGGGGCGACCATTTTGAATCCAAGATGGCGACCTATTCAAAATGTAATATTTCTCTAAACTACTCTTGATAATGAGTCGCCGTGTTTCAGACGGTAGCGCGTCTCACTACGAATCGGGCGACCCGGGTTCAAATCCTGACCAAGACACTGGAGACTTTTCTCACAGTGCTCCCATGCCTGGCGCACTGAGGCTACACTCAGCCTCCTATTAAATTGAGTACCAAAGTGTCCTTGGTATTCCTGGACACCTTGGGAAGGTAAAGGCGGTCGAGCGTGAGACTGACCACCCCACCTAACTTCGTATTGTAGGTCAACAAAATGTGGAGCGCTAATTCCACATTCCCCATGCGCCGTTCACGGCGCGTGAGTATTGCACACGGGATAGCTGTACCTTTTAACTTTTTTTTAACTCTTGAAGTTTATGCCAACTTTCGTATTCCTAGCTCAAACGGTGTTGAAAATGATTTTGGCGGTCATTTTGAATCCAAGATTGCGACATTTTCAAAATGTTATAATATTTTTCTACACTACTCTTGATAATACACCTTTATGCCACATTTCGAATTTCTAGCTCATACGGTGTTTAAAATGAATTTTTTGGGTTCGCCATTTTGGATGCAAGATGGCGTCTTTATAGACATTTTGTAATATTTTCGTGATCTACTGGTGACCTTCATACGAAATTTCGTTTTTCTAGCTCAAGCCGTCTAACCTGTGTATTTGCTACTAAAAACCTTGCCAAAACTTCCGTTTTTTATTAGATAAGACATACTAGCTATGCAGATTGAATTTTTTTTCAATCTTTAGAACGAAAATACTGCAAAAAAATGTTACATAAATACACGCACGGGGTGGGAATCACCCCAGAACAATTTCGAATGATGCACGCACGCCAATCGTAGGTGCTACGACACTGACAAACTTTGTTTTGGAAGCAATAAAACGAAATAGGAACGTACTTAAACCAGGTACTTAAACGGTCATCGCCTAGGAATAGAATAGCGAATGTTTTTCTTCAGAGTGAAAAACGCCCCGGCGCGTGTGATTAAGGGTTTAGAAGCATCAGTACCTACAGTGCGTGTGTATGAGTGAGTTTTAACATTTTAACAATACTGAACATATGACAAGCAACAATGAAATTCTGGAAAGCGACCTCAACCATACACGTGAATGTGTATGAAATGAACTATCTGAGATTTTAACATTGTTTATTTTAGCTGAGAAAGTAGAATACCCGTAATTACTAATTGCGTAAACCATCCCACTTTTTATCGTTTCCCAAGCTGATGGACAGATTGTCAAATAGTTTCCACACTGCAATTGAATGTTTCTGCAAATCGTTAACATGTTTCACAATTATTGCCCTGAATAGCTGCCTTGAATGTCTTGTTGTGTATGTCTTGGTGAGTCATGTACGTGATGCGTCGTGTAGGGATTCATCACCGTCCTTAAAATTGTTAAGGACACCATTGCACTGTCCGCTTATTTACCACATCTCTACCGAATGCCTTTTTTTATTTATCTTCCCGGTGCACTAATGTTTGTTCCTGGTTTAAACCTGTGCAACATACGGCCCTCTTTGGCATTCCCATGTTTGACTTGTTCTCACTGATGTCTCAGTTTAACTGTATCGGCTACAAGCTTCGTTTTTGGTATCACCTCTGAACGAAGAGTGTGAAGAACGTGTGAAGTTCGACAACGTGAAAATCCTACATAACTTTATTGCTTGCCTTTATAATTATGGATAATTTGGAATACACTTCATATGATAGTAAAAAATCTTGTTACTATTCCATATTTTCTTTTAAATTAACATAAATTATAGTTTGTTTTAAAATATCAAGGATTTATGCCTAAAACAGTTAATGTCTGATATTACCCTCAAGAAAATAAAATTTCTCCAAAAGAGAGGAGACTGGATAAAGGGAGGAGGTTGAGTACATTTGAAAGTGCCAAGCATCGGAGCATTCGGAAAGTCTGGTAAGTAACCACACTTGTCCCTTCGAAAGATCCCATCCTGACTGATATTTGGTGTATTTTGTATCAGTAAAATTTACGGCTTTTTCCCAGTTAGATGGCGGTGATTTGTATCATCTATAATAATACGGAAAGTAGTCCCATTCATACTTATTTCGACCAACTATTTACTCCGAAAAATATCTGGAAATTCCCTACTTCACTTGGGCACTCATTGCACAATTTTGGAATATGTATTTTCGGATAGAGTAGGTTTGATATCTTTGAGGGTATCATGCCGCCTTAGTTCTACTGTTACTAGTATTGGAAATATCAAGCTTTAAAGTTCATTTTCCCACGTTTTCGGCAGCCTATAGCACTGAAACGAAGTATTTGTGCACCCTTGATGGTCTTTTTTTTTTTTTGCATTTTCATGTCAGGAATCTGTTGAGGCGGATTTGTCGGTGTTATTTTGGAACACCCTGTATGTATTTTACGTACATTTGAGACCTATACCCTTCCCAGACCCTGACGAAACGTCTGACCTTCCGAAAATAAATCCTGGATAGGTTTCTGCGGGAAGTACCGAAGTCAGTCGTTACATAAATATTCTACGTTCCCAAGTCTTCTAGTTCCTCTTTTAAATGTGTTTCATTCCATGGCCTTTATGCAAGTACTGCTCAGGCCGGGATGGAAGTAGGGGAAGGTATGCAAGAAGGAATCGGCCAGGGCCTAATTTGAGGGTGCCATTCCGGCATTTGTATCTTATTGCCTGGTGTGACTGAAGAATGGCCCCGGAAAAAACCTCAGTCAGGATGGTCGATTTCTTGTCCTCATATTATTAGCACCAAATGCTTCTACAACTACAGTAATATTCCTTTTAAATCGAACTTATGGTTACTACAGTAGAAGTCCGATAGACCGACATCCAAAAGTCCGGAACGCCCGATTGTCCGGCACCATCCCAGTTTTCTTTCCTGTAAACACTTGTGAACGACAGTTGAAAGCGTTTGGCGCGGTTCGGAACCAATCGGAAGTGTCCACTACGCGTCTGCTACAGTTAAACGCAATCAGCATTGTTCGGAATCAATCGGAAGCGTTCGGACTTCACTCGGCTGTCACCACACACAGGTTCAGTTCATTGTTTTCGCTGTACGGCTTAGCCTATACCTGAAGTAAGAGGTACCGCCCAATAGTTCGTCATTTTCGGTAATCCGGCACCGGTCCGGTCCCGAACGTACTGTACTGTACTGCACTGAATGTCAATGAAGAAAATTTAACTATAATAACTTCAACCCTTCATGTTAGGAGTGACAAGTCATGGGTTTATGAGCCAGCCAGATAATGAATGCATGCTGTAATATTCAAACAGGAATGTTGAAATTTCAAAATGCTGGCTGGAATTTTGGGAGTCTGTAATTATGGAATTTTAATCGGGAATATCTGAATGGTAAAATTTTGAAATTTTGAAATATTCCGGGGATCACGAGGGTTTCGAATATTGGAATTGGCTTCATATACCCTAGTTATAACACTAAACTGAGAAATTGCATGAACCGCAAAATGGAGATAAAAGGGGGGATTAACTTAAAAAAACAAAACTTTTTTAGTCACATGTTTTTAAAGTATGCAATCTGAGAATCTGAACACCTCGTGGGATATCTTGCCTGCCTGTCTCTTCGCAATCTGTTACAAGGAAAACCGTCCCAAGGCCGGCCACTTTCCAAGCAAGAGATTTTTCTCGAAACGATACGATCGTGATTGTCAAGATGGGCTGCCATAAAAGAAATAAGGAGTAACCAACCACCTAGTCTGGGAACGTGCATCCCCTTCCCCCACCTTCAGGTACATGCTTCCAAAGACAATGGAACGAGGGAGGGAGAGAGGGAGAAATTGCCTACCAACAGCCAACTCTTAACGCCGCTTTGCATATCAATGAACTGGACTATATTGTATCTAGGTTACCTGTGTCATTAGATTTACAATCGACCTACGACGATTTGTAATTCTAAGAACAGAATTCAATCAGTGATTGCAATTTATATATAAATCCATGTGCTGAGTATGAATTATTCATACTATACAGGGTGTTTCAAATGTTTTGGTCATAAATTAAATTGTAAATTCAGCAGTGTAACTACAATTTTGACACAAGATACTTTTTAGACCCGTCTTCCTGTAATATTTCAAGCAGCATCTCCAACATGCAATTTCAACAAATTCTTGCCACATGTAAAAGCCACACACCAATTGTATAAAACAGTGTTGCCAGATGTCTGAAACGGAGATTGTCTTCAGACTGCGTAAAAATCCCCGTCCAGGCATAAGAAACACCCTCCCTTTTACAAACTCTGAGAAATTTTTCTGGTTTTATCATTAACTCATTTTAATCTAGTATTTATATGTTGCCTGTAGGAACCCCCTGAATACCTGACCCTCCCCTGCAACGCGGGGTCTCGCCCCTGAGTGAACACCGCATGTAATTACTACGACTTCCGGCTTCGCAAATCACACTTGAAGTGGTACCCAAGAATTGTGAAATATTTATGATTGTATTGCATATTTCTGTCCTTGAAATGTGCTGATGGCCTTTAGGCATCTTAGGATCAGGCGGGAATAGGGAAGGGGAAATAATGTTGTAAGGTAGGATAGGCCAGGACATAATTTGTTGGTACCATCCCGCTATTTGCGTGGTCTGACTGAGAAAGAAACTGGGAAAACATCAGTCAAAAATGAAAATTTAATAGTAACTCTTAACGCTGTAGATCACCCCCGCCATCTTGGTACGCATCTTCCATTGATTTACACGGGAATTGTTTTACTCATTTCATGCCTCTCGGATGTAGAATATTTAAGTTCTGCTTTCACAAAATTTGTCTTGGTGGTTATTTTGACTCTTGTATAGTTTTGGTTTGTGAAGTTTCTCCAAATATATAATTATAATGTATTATTAATAGTTTGCTATATAAATCACAATATGTTAACGGGAAATTATACTGTTCCTATGTAAAATATTGCATTTCTATAAAGTAGCATGAGTAAAAGAGAGCATGACGATAAACTGTGCGAAAACAGAAGTTAAAACTATACTCCTGAAAAGTATAAGACGAGTAAAACAATTCCCATGTTAATCAATGGAAAGTTCGTACCAAGATGGCGGGGGTGATCTATAGCCTTAAATGCTTAATTATTGTGTTTATTATGTATTATGATTACATTGAACCTTCGACTACATATATAAATTAGTATAGAAATTGTATCGGTGCCTTCAGAGAAATAATTATAAATTTACTGAAACGACTCCATGATCCGTTTCACCCGAAATATCGCGGATGAAAAGAGTCACTCGAAAGGATAAGACGGGCCAATACAACATAATTTTACAAAGGTGTGAATAAGGGAAGATTCCACAATAATAACACAAATATAGGAATTGCGGTTGTCACGGCAATAAACTGTTATCTGTGAACTTGCACATGGCTATGACGTTGTGCAAAAACTGAATTATATCATTCTTACTAAAACATCTTATATGATGGTAAAACATTTTATCTGTAGATGAAATATAATATTAGAACGATAGTCAGTTCAATACTAGTCCTGTAAGTTTGTATAGTAGAAACTGGGTATGTTGATATTATGAGTGGCTGCATTTTCCCCAAATAAAACATTCTTACATTCAGTACCGACGCAAGTCTCATGGAACCACTCTTGTCCTTTGCAATAACACTTGATCCAGGAACCAAAATCATTTGAATGTGAATCGATATAAGAAACAAGACAAAAATACAATTTTTCGTCTTCGATAAATTCAGCCCTGTGCTTTACTGTCATTTTAGTCGGAACACCGTGGTGATTATCATCAGAGAGGATGAAGATAAAACTCTTTTGAACTGGTTTCTCCAAAGTCGATTTTCATCTTTTATTTATGCCAGCCGAATGTCTTCAGCTCAGATAAGAACAAGAAGTGTAGTAGATATGCGTCTTCCCTTCACAAGTACGTGTGACTGTCCTTTCTTTTTGGGGGTTTGTAGAAGATTTTAGAAGGAAGTAGATGCTTGTTCAGTACTCATGAGGCTGTCGTGAAAAGCTTTGGTTCGCTTCTGCCATCAAGTTCGTCAACAGTTAAGTTTCTGTTAGCTTGTAGACATGAAGATGATTTATTTTCCGTGTTTTCCATTAGATCAATATCATACATACTCTGCACAATGACTGAAAATGTCTATCATAATAAATATCTTTCAAAGTGAGTTTATCATAAAATATGAAAAATTTCAGAGATAGTTGAAACAAACCTCATTTTCGCAATACGACCTCCATAAATGCCTACACTATATATGCAGTTTAAAGATTCACACTGAGTACTATAATATACTGAAAGCAAAAATAATTTCTTTTGTTTATCGCTGACCCTTTTCACTTATAGTTTACTGTCCCGATTCACCTTAATTTGTTTCTGATAACATACTATGCGCTGGCAGCCCCATGCTTTGTCTTGGGGCCTCCATAATATCCACATTAAAAGTCATGTTTTGCTGTGCTTTGTCACCAAATACCCCTGAATTTCAATGTGGCACATTTATGAGATATAACAAATTAACAATGCCTTCTATTTTAATACCACGTTATTTTTTTTTATTTTTTTATTTGCCTTCCAAAGGGTAAAAATATCCGTTGATATTTTGCAAGTTCCCTCGATGCGTCTGCTTGACATTTTCTTCTCCTAAAGTAGCAAGGTCCAAGTAACAACATCAACAGTCAGCGTAAATAGTTGTTTTACGTGTGCTAAACACAAAATTGACCCTAATTAGACTCTGACCCAATTCATGCGAGTAGAGTGAACGTTGCGAGAAAGTTCCGCTTCTTTCTTCTTCACGTGTAATGTGAAAATCTCGAACTGTCTGCGTTGGGGATCGAACCTACAAACCCTTCGAATCCGTGATCTTCTTAGTCCAGGACACTCCTCACTTGGCTAATCAGGGCATCGCGGAGTGCTTCTGTTTTACTATTCTTTTTATATTTTACGGTCAGTAAAATGTGGGTGAAAGGGATCAGAGATAAGCAAAATAAATAATTTATTTCCAGTATGTTATAGTACGCAGTGTGAATCTTTAAACTTCATATATAATTTAGGCCGTTATGGAGGGCATATTGTGAAAATGAGGTTTGTTTCAACAATCTCTGAAAATTTTCATTTTTTTTATGATAAACTCACTTTGAAAGATATGTATTATGATATATATTTTCAGACACACGGAGAAGAAACCATCTCCATATCCACAAGCTAACAGAAACTTAACTGTTGACGAACTTGAGATGGCTGAAGCGAACCAAAGTCTTTCACGAAAGTCTCAGGAGTACTGAACAAGCATCTACTTCCTTCTCATATCTTCTACCAAGCCCAAAAAAGAAAGGGAAGACGGACTTCCACACTTCTTACTTCAGCTGAAAACATTCGGCTGGCAAAAATAAAAGATGAAAGATAGAAATCGACTTTGAAGAAACCAGTTCAAAAGAGACAGTTTTATCTTCATCCTCTGATGATAATCACCATGGTCCGACTAAAATGATGAAAAAACACAGGCAGAATCTATCAAAGACGAAACATATCATTTCTGTCTTGTTTGTTATATCGATTCACGTTCAAATGATTTTGGTTCCTGGATCAAGTGTCATTGCAAAGTAGAAGAGTGGTTCCATGAGACTTGCGTTGGCACTGAATGTTAGAATGTTCTATTTGGGAAAAGTGCAGGCACTCATAATATCAACATACCCAGTTTCTATTCTACTATAGAAACTTACAGGACTAGTAATGAACTAACTATCGTTCTCATATCATGTTTCATCAACAGATAAAATATTGTATTTTACTATCATATATAATGTTTTAGTAAGAATTATATAATTCAGTTTTGCACAACGTCATAGCCATGTATACGATCACAGATAACAGTTTTATTGCCTTGTAACAATGCAATTTATATATTTATGTTATTATTGTGGAATCTTTCCTTATTCACACCTTTGTAAAAACAT
>JAGDQP010073591.1:0-10368 GCA_022664845.1 Lepisma saccharinum | reverse complement strand
CAGCTCTAATAGCATTTCACAAATACTATAGAAATTAACACAACCAGCCCCGACGCCATTCACAACCAGTCCCGACGGCATTCACAACCAACTGCCTGTAACAGCACATGGTTCCTCCAACGTCCTCACTTCCCGCTTCTGAATTTCGTGAGCCAATCAGATCTGACTCACGTTACAAGCTGACAGCCAATCAAGATAGATTACGTATAGAAATTTTAAATTCAGAAGCATTAGATACAGGAAGTGTAGACAACGAAAAGTAGCCATTTTGGAGAAAACACTCAACTTTAAAAATATAAAAATTTTACACATTACAAAGTACCTCGCCCTATTTTTTAAAAATTTCAAATAAATTTCAAAGAAAAGAAAAATGTATATATTTATATTTATGAAGTGGATTAAAACATCCATCATATAGAACTGCGCAATAACTTTTCGAACAAAATGAGATCTTAAAGATTTCAGAAAATCTGAATTTACCCGGGATTTTCAAAACTAAATTTATTTATAAACACCATAAACATCTATTCTCAAAATTCAAACCATCATCCAAACAAAAGATTCACTCACAACAATCACATGGAAGGCCTTCAGGTTTGACACTCGCAATCATCCATCATCAAACAAGAAAACAGACATGATGAATAACATCAGATAAGTTTACCCTTATCTCATCAAAGGAAAAACAGATTTCCAAAAGATAAATTTTGCGAGGTGTAAAATATAGAGAACAATTCTCATTCTTTACGCTCTATATAGGGCTTTACATGTGTAACATGGCTACTAGATTTATTTCCAGATTCACAATCAATTAAAAGAACAGTGTTTTTGAGTTAGAAATCTTACTATTTCCTTAGGACCAACATATTTAACACTAAGTGACTTGTTAATACGATCTTTCAGTGAAGAACGAATTTGCGATTTTATAAGTACCTTTTGTCCTATTTCTAAATTAATAGGATCCCTACGGCTTGCCATTATCCTTTTCCTATTTTCCGAGGCTTTATGCATATTATAGACAGCATCTTCCCATAACTCATTATATTGTTTATTGTTTATGTTTGTATCTAATATATCCCATTTAACAATTAATAGATCTATGGGTTGTCTCCCGGTATATAACTCAAAAGAACTACAACCTAGTGAGGACTGCCTTGAGGCGTTAATAGAATACGTTATATTGTCCAGACCATTTATCCTTTTCTTTTGAGCATGATGGAAATAAGCCCTCAAACAATTTTTATGGTGGAAATAAATTTCCACGAGACATTCGCGGAGGGATAATAAGGTGATGTGTTCACATGTTTGATACCATTACAGAATAAGAATTTTCGAAAAGTTTAGACTGAAAATATTGAGCTCGATTACTAATAATTGAAAACACATATCTAAATTTTGTGAATAAATGTTCAATAATCGTTTGACTATTTACTACTTTTAGAGGATATGTATGTGTGAATCGAGACGCAGAATCTACACACACAAGGACTGCCGTATAATGAGATGGTCTGGTAATTGGCCCCATTACATCAAGGTATATAGCACCATGTATAGTGTCTTCTAATTTACTAATTAGTTGCCCTTATTATTTCTTAAAATTTGGTTTTACAATCTGACACGTGTGACAGCTGCGGATATATTCTGTAACCTCCTTATCTAAGTTTTCCCAAGTAAAATATCTCATAATTTTATATAAGGTTTTCTGGAACCCAAGGTGATTCCCAATTAACTGGCTAGAGTGATAAAAATCTAATAACATCCTACGTAATATTTTAGGGACTAAAATTTTTAACTCGTAATTCTTAGCTTTCGTCTTTTTATACAATATTCCGTTTAAGATTTTATATTCAGCTGTTTCTTGATTAGTAGAGTCTTGAACTTTTATATATATATCCTTAGTATCATCTTCCTGTTTTTTATAATTTTCTATATCCGTAAATGCTAATGGAATATCACTAAGATCAGATATGTAAGCAGATTTGCAATATAGATCATATCCAACATGATCGTCCAAAGGTTCAAAGAAAGTAGGACCATTCATCTTACTTATGAAGTCGGCAGGTATGTTCTGTGAACTAGGTACATGTTCAGTTGTGAATTTATAATCCAAAATTCTGTGGATAATATTCACATACCTTGATACCTTTTTAGGGTTCCTAAGATTATAAATCAAAGCAGAATTATCAGTCCTAATTGTAAATTCGTTTTGTAAGAAAATAGAGAATTTCATTATGCTATTATATATCGCGAGAAGCTCAATTTCGTAGACAGTACGAGAACGATCAGCTTCACTTAACTTTTTACTATAATATCCCACACGTCTTAACCTACCTTGATCGTCCTCATGCTCAATAGTAGCCGCTAACAATTTCATAGAAGCATCCGTACTTAAATAAAACATTTTATTAAAATTCGGAAGTGCTAAAAGCATGATCGAGAAATTCTTGTTTTATCCTATTGAAGGCATTTTTTCGGCCGTACACCAAACAATAGGACGTTTTGGGGATCTGAGATCAAAAATTGGTAGGACAATTTCATTGTAGTTTGGAATTAGTTTAGCATAATAATTCCAAAACCCATAGATCTTTAATACACCCCTCATATTCCCACACATCACCGGACGTCCGTCGGATGTCCAAAATACGTCCCGAATGTCCGAAGAGATCCGGGATATCATCGGACATCCATGGGAACTCCGCTGGACATCCGAAACAGGACGTCCAAATTATATCCATCCCGGATATCCCTCGGACGTCCTCTTTATGTCCTACTATGTCCAGTATTTTCCTTCCAGATATAAGTTTGAAGATAGACTCAAAGACGAAAAGAAATATTGTTGGGAAATTGGAGAAAATATGTACTATCTTTACTGGATATTACGTGCTATTTAATTTTGTCTAAAATACTCCTATTTAATTAATAGAGAGAGTTGGTGTTTCATGCGCGTGAGTTTGCTTCACAATCAGAAGGTTCCGAGTTTAAGTGTGAAACTGCATGTCCACCTTGGCTGAGATTTCCCAGTTTTCGGCAGTCCTTCGAAGTACCGTGGTGGTTTTCGATTAATGATGGAGTCGTTTCCTTGTTATTCCTTATTAAAAGTCAATTTCCAGATGATAATATAATAAATATGTGTGGGCTAGAGATATTTTGGTGTTTTATGATTATGAAATGCTATTTTTAACTGCAGGCTTGGAGAGATATTTGGCAAGGAACCTGTAAATTTCTTGCGAAACCTGAAATCAATTTGCCTATTGGGATTTTAGGAAAGTAGCTATCAGAAACGGTATCTGATCGTCATTTGTTGAAACGTTATTGGTGAATGGGAAATACGCTTTCATTTGTTTTTGTTTATTCCAGCCGAGAGAGTACGTTTATATATTTCGTGTAACATTTTTATTTTAAGAAAAACTGAAGAATTGAAGTGACGATATTAGTTTATAGGAAATTGCTTATATACACTTGAGTTTCATTTAACTAAATCTGATGGGTCCAAGAGTGATTCGTTTAAACGAAAATTCCGTTAGGCCAGAAACATAGTGATTGATATACTGTAGTTTGGTATTGTACAACACGTTAAAAGATCAACTTATTTTAAAATAAACATTTTTTTCAAACATAGGCCTACCACTATAATGCTAAAGTACAATACAGTACAGTACACGCTACTGAATTTACAAAGAACTAAAAAAAACAGCGTATTTTCTTATTTTCGGATTTCATTATTGGCCGTAAGAGTACCCGTTGCCTATTCTATTATACCATTTCAGCGAGTTATCTATAGAACGTTACCGGCAAGGCCGCTTTTAAGTTCCATAGAGGTGCAGATAGTGCAACTGGGCGTCAGACGGAATGTTGTGCTAGAGTGTGCTAGATAGTGCTTGAATGTTGAAACATTCCTTTTCTCCCCCTTACCTCACAACTTAAGGCGCTACGACGACAAACGAATTTTACCGGCATTTCTTCACTATATACACCCCAACACCCATATCATGAAAATCACTCTACGCATCACTTTTAATTGCTTTTCCCACTTGGAATCTTCGCAAAAGATCTCTCTTACGCCGTAGTATTTATGCATTTTGAAATTACAGACACTTCAATGTTATAGGGCTACGTTAGTCTAGAAAAGTCAGATTAGATCGGTTTTTAAACTTGTGCATTTAAAATTCTACACATTTGACTGACATAGGGTTTAGTATGGTTACGAGTGCTTAGGTTAAATGAAGTGAGGTGTGGTTATGTTAGTTTAGGTTAGGTTAGCTCAGGTTATGTTAGTTTAGGTTTTGTTAGGTTAGTTTAGGATAGGTTTAAGTTAGTTTAATTCAGGTTAGGTTAAGAGAGAATAGATTAGGTTAGGCTAGGTTAGTTTAGGTTAGGTTAGGTTACATTATCCTTGGTACACTACACAATGCAAGTCATATTTAATAGGCGTTCATTTTTGTAAGAATTTGTCTGATTTACCAACCTGGCCTGCAACTGAATTATCTATAAAATATGTAAAATTACCACATGGTGATGGGTTTGCAGTATTTCCTCTCTTGCACTGCTATTTCTCTTAACATACAAATTACATTATTCATTTGTGTTTAAGACAATGGGAGTGAGTTAGACGCCCACTTATGTTTTAAGTCCACACATGCTCTGTAGGCTCAATAACGTTTAGTGTATACCGTGTCTTTTATGATTTGTAACATTGTGTTGATCACATTGCATTGAATTCAAGGCGCCGTGTGTTCCAATTCGCTGTACTGTATTTATTTATCCGCTCATACTGTATTTATCCGGTGATAGAAGCTATCTGAGTAAGTAATAAACACCGACCGAGTAAGAGTCTTCAAAGTAGCATTGTGAATATACTTTCTTTTAATGACAGGAACGATTTCGGCGTTCGTGAAACAAGTTGAATATAGAATTTTTCATGTCATTTTTGCAGTACCGTTACTCCGTTACCGGGCCTGGATGGGACATTTAAAGAAATTATGAATTCGTTGCTGTCCGATTGACATCTCTATACAGGTCCTATAAATGTACTTTGCTGACCTAAAAAGGGCATCCGTAGAATATCGAAAAGTCGTGCTTACGGATGTCCGATATATATCCATATTTGTCCTTCAAACGTCCGTTGTGGATCTAAAAAGGACGTTCGTAGAATGTCCTAAAACCTTGCGTACGGATGTCCGATGGACATCCCTACAACTCCTATAAATGTCCCTTGCGTACCTAAAAGGACGTCCGTCGGATGTCTACAGGAGTTGCGTATGGATGTCCTACGGACATCCATTGGACATCCGCGGGACCTTTTTCGGACGTCCTATGGACATCCGACATGTCCGCCAAGGATATCCTAAGGATATCCATGGGATGTCCGTGTGTTGTCTGGGTTTTTAGGTGGAGCCATTTCTTTAATTGCTTTGATTCTGTTTTCAGCTATCTCAATTTCACCATTTCCTACTATAAATTTTAGATATGGAATATATTCTTGAAATAAACAACATTTACGAATTGCCACTGTTGCACCATATTGTCTAAACCTGTCAAGAACTAAATGAATTATCTTTTTATATTCTTCTATGTCAGAAGACATTAAGACAATATCATCTGCATAGAATTCTACACCTTTGCCTCGTAAATCGCCTAACATCATATGTACAGCACATACTAGAGCGGGCATACTAATGCTCACTCCCATTGGTAACCGATTATAACAGTAGGTTTTATCATCTATAGAAAATCCTGTATAATTTTTACAAGAATGATCAAGTTCTAATTGAAAAAATGATTTACGTAAATCAAGCTTTGAAAAGATCACACCAGTGGAAAGCATAGCTAATGATTCCTCTGCGTTTGGACACTCTACTGGGTCGAAATCTATCTGCTTCCCGAGTTTAGCGAAATTAGTGATAAATCGTTTAGTACCGTCTCTATTTGTGACAATAAATGATGGGCTACGATAAGGAGTGTCCATTTCCTGAACTACACCATCTTTGGCTAATTAATTTCCCTTTTTTGAACACGATTCAATTTATACTGTTTTTCACAAATAGGTTCTTCACTTCTAAATCTAAATTTATATGTGAATCCTTTAACAGTGCCTACTTTATTACTCAAAACGTCGTCATAATTATCAATCAGTTCAGAGACAAACCTAGGCAAATTTTTATCTAAGTTAATGAATTTATCTGGTATCTTATTCAAAACTTCAGTTTTTATATTTTCAGGAGATATCTCCTCATTAACTAGATTACTATTTACATAATAATTGTCCTTCCTATTTGTCTTTCCTTACTTACAAAATTTTGAATTTGAAAAGAACAAGATTGAGTAACATTATCTGTTTCTAAATTACAATTCGATTTCACATTCTTTCTCGAATTATAAAAGGTTTTCGGTTTACCTTGTTTTTTACAATTCAATTTAGTTACATGGATTTCCTTTTCTTACTTCTTTTGGAAATAGATATCCATCTCTTCAGGAGAGGAGTTGGTCCATTCCTTTTGATCTGGTACCACCCCTTCCTTGGAAGTTGGAACATCCATCTTCACACCTGCTTCCTTAGGAATGCCTGGTTGTGGTATCCCTTGCGCCTTCTTGAGAATATCCGGGTTCATAGGCTCGGAGCTGATCATATCATATGATAACATACTCAAATCAGGATGTGCAGGGACATCTTTAAAGAACATTTCTCGGATGAGAAATATTGAACAGAAACTTGTAGACAGCTTCCCTCCTCCATCAACGGATTCAGAGCCATCTCTGCATCCCCATATTGAAACCCATGGTTGTTGTCACAGCTCGCTGTCCTCCCACAACTAGGATGAACTGCATTCACCTTGGCTTGATCAACCATCTCATTTGGACACGAAATCTTAACTATTAACTGCATGGCTGAAGTAGTACGCCTTCCCATCTGGGCTAACCTGGCACCCGAACTCCTTTTAGTCTCAATTGGTTTTGGATATTTTAAGTTCCATGGAATTTTCAACCAGTATTATGAAAATATAAAGAAGAAAAATTAAAAGCATCTAAATAATTATCAAAATAATCATCAGCTTCTTCGTTATATTCTTCTTTACATTCTAATATAACATCTGGACTGGACGATCCTTCCTCGCTCAGGTTGGACGAATCGCTACTGTCCGTGACTTCAAAGTTCCTCAAGGTTACATCTTGGGATTCTAAGTCATCTATTGTTTTGGAAAGTTGGAAAGACATATCAACTATAGCTTTCTTAATAGCTCCTGGCCCTACCTCAATCTCATTCAATGAAGTAGGTTCAGTATTGGAACTATAAGAAATATTCAAAGAATATTCATTATGAACATACAAGTCGTTATCAGTTACATCATCATTTACAAAAGAGACCTTTTCATTTTGTTTCATGAAACTGTTACACTGTTTCTGTTTCTTACCCTTACATATAACAGTTTTCTCTTTAGGAGAGACAATGGATTGCTCTTCAGACAATTCTGGGTTTGACCTGTAATTATGAGAAGAAAAACATGGAGAGATACAATCTTTACTTAAGGATTGTTTACAATTCGAAATATTTTCAAAATTATTTCCTTTTCTCCTCTCCTTTTTATTCCTCCTCTTCCTTCCTTTTCATTGGGGATCCTGCAATTAGGATACTTTTCCATACAAGACATATAAACATTATCATTTACATCAAACATGTCATTAGTATCTAAAAGGTTTTCAGATTTTATTAATATTTCATTTTCAGACATCTTTTTACCTGAATTAATTTCATCAGGAAACTCTGATATTACCTTTCCTCTTATTTGAAAGATTTTGTTTTATTTCAGACTTATCCTCCTCTACCCTTTCGTCCGGAACGAGTAGATCGCCAGGGTGTGTCATCCCTAACGTCTGGTTACCCTCAGCAACCTCATCAAGCTTATTGGGACATACAAATTCTTAAGAACAATCGACATTTTCTTTCGAAAATAAATCAATCCCTATTGTTACATCGTCACTGCTCTTATCCAATACTGTAAGTTTAGTATTTATTGTTTTGGATTCAATAGTTATAGGTATGTACACAACTTTAGACATATTTACTGTCTTATTATCTACGGTAACACCTTTATGACGTTCTCTCTGTATTTTTAATTCGGGGTACAAAGTTCTTACCTTCTTTAAAAATACTTTATTACATAACGCTCGGGATGAAGCTGAGTCTAAGAGTCCCATAAACTCCTTACCTTTTACCAAAAAGGGCATATAAATTGCTTTTTCCCTACATGATGGAATAGTCGGACAATCAGTTTCTATTTCTGACTTCAGCCTCTTTAACACTTTTTCCTCAGCTACATTCACGTTCCGTTTAGGGCATTTTTTCCTCAAGTGATTCCCATTACACGTAAAACATAGGTATTGAAACCTCCTATTTTGGACATTCACTTGATCTTTATTTTGGGAATGTCCATTCTCAATCCCAAATTGTACCGAATATTTTTGAAACTCATTGTATGTTCTTATCCTCTCCTCCAATTCCTGTAGAGTACGTGGAAAACTAGAGAGAAAAACATCTTTACGAATTTCAGGTAAACAACCGTTGTTGATCAAAGACATTAAGGCTGTTTCACCTGTATTCGTTTGTAGAATTTTTATCGCTCTTTTGATTCTATTCATGAAGTTTTGTAATGTTTCATCCTTATCTTGTGGACGATAAATTTCAGAGGTTACTAACCTATGGATCGCGACCCCTGATACTAGGGACCTCATCAAGTACGAACAGATTTCGTCCCAAGTTGTTAACCACTTCATACAATCACGAATTAGAATATTCAACTGATCCGTGGTACGAGTTCGAACAGCTAACAGAAAGACATTCAGCGGATAAATATCGTTTTCTATTATTTATGTTAGTGAACAAAGAAATTTAAACAACAAAAATGGGTTAGTACCATCATTGATTGGAATTAATTAAAGCTGTTCATTAAGAATGATAACAGCTGAATTTTGATCAGTTCTTTCAAAAGTTTTACTTGAAAAACTATTTTCAATTTGTAGACTTTCGGCTATCCATTGCTTCACTTCATTACTTCTTAACAATGGACCCTGTTGTTTACAAACCCCTACTTCAAGTGTCTTACCTCTATCCAACATTTTGGGATCTGTTTCCAAGTTTCCCATTTTTTCTTTAAAACAACGTTTATTTTGGTGTTTTTCATTTATATCCGTTTGTTCATAATCACCGATATCGAAATCAATCAGATTTAAATATTTATTACCATTTTGTTGATTATTACCATTTTGTTGATTTGATCTTACTGAAACAACAGAACAAGTAAACAGCTATAACTGCTTTCATTAAAGGACGTCTTCCTTTCAACCTAAAGATACTGGAAAACCCTGCTTGTTTCACTTGACCAATTTTAACAAACATAAATGTTTAAGCACAGCGATCGTTGCTTTTAAATATAACAGTAAAGTTGGTTTTACGAACTCAGAAAACTATAATAATAATAATAATAATATGTAATGTGTAGCTCTTCTTTCTTACTAATGGAAGTTCCTTCCCAAGAGCACAAACATCACGAATATTGAATGTCTTTGTAACAAAATGGAAAATTGGCAAAGCCATTGGTTAACATTCTTGGGATGATAAAAATTATGTATTTAGAAGTTATCCCCTATTATTATTTTTTTCCTCATATAGTGAGAATAGATTTTATGGGAATTGTCATACGTATATAATAGTCAGAGAGTCTAATCAGAGAATAATTACGGTATATTAAATACCATATTATAGCCAGTGTCTTTTTAGTAGCTCTCAATTTCGAGAATATAAAGATAATGCTACTATAGCTTAAGCCTATCACTGGTCTATACATAAAAATAAATAAGAGTAATGATACCGTCAATAAGCACTCTCATTATCGTTAGTTCTGGTTGTGGTTGTATAACTAGAATTTCTAATAATTTTATTCACTGTTCCTGGAATAAAAACCTTACAATGCAATTTCACTTTCCTTGAGAACTTTTCTCTACTATATCGAGTTAATACCTGTATCCTTCCACTCTGGTCATCTGTGGAATGGTCACAACCTTTTCCTATATATAAGATACTACCTCGACATTCATCCAGTTCTCTATACTCTATCTTTAGGTGAAGTTCAAAGATTGGGCAGATATTTAGGTAAAACTTTATGAGTTTATTTTTGATCATGAAATTAATTGTTTTAATATTAAAACAGCACAAACAAACTGAACAGAAAGAAAAACAACTTCTTTTTCTTCTTTGCAAGGAAAGACGTGTAATTTAACTGAAATTTCTCTTCACTATTTAAATTCACTTTCTCAACAAAACTAAAAATATTACTTCCTTTCCTAATTGATTTGAAACAAAAACTAACGTGGCAG
>JAGDQP010073590.1:0-10369 GCA_022664845.1 Lepisma saccharinum | reverse complement strand
GAAATATATTACCAGTTATGTATTATTATTGTAATTTGTGCCCTCCACTTACCTATATACTAATACATCCAATGATCGAACACGGTAATATGTACCAAAAGTGGAAATACAGCCAAGTGAGTAAACATTTTCATATTTAAATATTCGAAATAAATGGCAGAGGCATTAGGTAATTATAGGCTAGCTGTCTGTAGCACACAAACAGACCCATAAAGTGGAGTATTATTGTACCACGTATATGGATAGTTAATACTCGAATTAACAACCAGATACAGATTGAAACCTGGTCATTCGATTGGCAGAACTTTGTTTCATATTCCAAACAAGCACAGATGTGCACCTAGCTTCAGGAAAATAATCTTACATATAGATCGGTAATTGTTCGAGCAGGGAAAGGGGGAATAGGATAGCGCTTTTGTAAATATTAGTACAAAATAACAAAGATAGGGTTTCTACCCAACGTAGGACGACAACGCTTGATGATAAAAAGTACGACACGTGGGGACGTTAATCATCATAGTTCGATGACGCAACTGTCACAAACGTCAGCTATGAATACAAACTTCTACATTTACAAGTGTGTAAAGGGTTTACACTACGTAGTAAATATCGGGGTCCTGGATGTATTGCACGTTCGTTATAGATTATTTTTACCGTAATGTCATTGGATAACAATAAGACACAATCAAAGTGCAATGGAGCATGCTGATTGGCTGGTAATTGCTATAAAGCAACGTCGACGACAGGCATTGAATCTAGTTTCGAGCATGATGACTGCCTGTACCTGTTTAGATTCACACGTGAGTGCAAATTGCATATTGCAGGCTATTGAGTAATGGACGCCCTCCTTTTCGGTCGCTTGCATCTACTGTTATGCAGGTATACCCCTGGAAGAAGATGATGGACATGCTTGGACTAACCTTTCAACAGATGATGTAAGACGAAGTTCTGGATACTTTAGCGTTTTTCGATACATATCATTCAATCTACACTAATCTCGTTGAAATGCATCCGGAGTAAGACATCACCGTAGAACATTTTAAACGTACCTATACGGAGATGATTGCTAATGACGATCATGTACGATCTACGATGTGCTGTGGATAAAGGACTATGAACTTCGAGCTTCACTTTCAACTTTGGAGCAAGATTTAAAAATGAAACACAACGTTTGAATTGTAACTGTTTGACACTAGCTAGCACTTTGTTAATTATACAATAAAGGTGTTTTTTCAAGATTATTACACTTAGCTGTACATGACAATATCAGGATATATCGTTCGGCATTCCATAGAACATAGTGCAATAACCTGTTGCATAACTAGCAGGATACAAAGTTCATATAAACTAAATAGTGTAGTACTTCCCCCAATACAACGTTTGGTGGTAATTGCCACATGAGACCCATAAATACAGTCTATTGTCTTGTACACGTAATTGTTGGTTTTGGTAAATACTTATAAACATGGGTACGAAAAATGTCTTCGCACCTGAAGTTAACAAAATGTGTTGCTACAGATAACGAACGTATCACTAAATGCTGTATCCACTTATTTGGAAATCATGGTGTTGTATATAAACTATGCTACAAATGAAGTGTCCACCCAATAAAGAACATTTGGTGGCATTCGATATACACAGGTATCAATTTGGTTTGTAAAGTACTGAGAACAAGTGAAATTGTACACATGTATGTATTTAAATGTCATTCCCATGCTCTGATATTGTAATGGCCACGAGACGTTTACTATGGTTCAATCACCACCACCAATGTTACATGCATATAATAAATAAGTATTCGAATACAAAGACATGCATGTGTTTATTTCCATGCTTTCCTAACTACAATATCCATAAGGAACTGTCATATATTGTTTTCTCTCAATAGTATTTAATTTCCGCCGTTTGTGTTGTTGCACAACAACATGGCGTTCCACCTGACATTTACAAACGACACGAAAGTCAGCCTTTCGCAAGATACAATTAGGTGTAACGATTTGTTTAGCTTTATACGTACCCTTCCCTACCTTAAACATATCCGTAAATGTAATCTTTCGTGTTCGCTGATTTAGGGATATACCACAAATTTTGATCACATGGTTCAATTACCCCGTAGATACTTCCTTTAGTTCGTAACAGTAATTCTTAGGGCATTCAGAAGTAAAGCGACGCATTGTACACACTGCATTATTTAGTTGAACAAGATAATCATCTAGCGTGAGCAATGGAGGTTTATCACGACGTCTAACGTAGATAATACTAGTCGTAGTCGTGCCGAAGACGAAATAAAGGCTGCAAGCATGACATTGCTGAACGCGTATGGTGAATTGCACGATTCCAAATCCCGATAGGTAACAAGAAGTTTACTGTCTATTAGATTAAAATGTTGAATTTCCAGATGAGGAGCATAGACAATTTCATTAAACTCTTGAGTTGTTGTAATAACCTTTGTTTCGGAAGAGTACACATCTGGGCCCACTTTCCAAACAAGGAGTTTAAATATATTTTTGCAATTAATCGAACACCCTCGTTCTTGTCAATCTCATCATACTCTTGCTGAATTCCCTCATGATTAAAATCATCCTGAATCTACTGTTGTCTATTCTCTTCTACTTGGCAATTCTCAGGAAATCCAGAGGCTTCCTACTTCATCTTAAGGAAGGTTAGTACGTACCCCTTAAACAAGTCCATTGACATTTCCGATTTGCAAATTTCGTACGTATCTACAATACCATAACCGGTATTTAATGCAGCATGGAGCTTGGGCGTGCAAAAAACACCCTTGATAGCGCGTTCTTTGTTCGTATGAGTACATTCCAGTTGTATGTAGCGTTTCCATACACGTTCTACACTAGCCGAACATTAGTTTGTTACGGGCATTGTATGGTAATATGGGAATGGCCAGATCTGTTGGAGGAAGGACTTTACAAAAGACTAAACCATGAACCTGACGGGGATCAGGCATGTCTATGCCTTTATGCACTGTTAGGGGTCAAACCGGAAGTGGACGGGTAGCCATGACCCAAGGATAATAAGAGGTAAAATCGACAAAATCAATTACTTCCGTTTCACTGCATTCGTAATGGTTTTGAACACTACTCGCGAGGAAATGTCTGTATTGCAGGAGACGTGTTTACATGTTCGTGCCACTGACATTCCCAGGTGGACACAACATTTATGTTACATGTCTGGCGCAAAACCCTCCCTTGCCATAGTGTCGACATATCGACTATTGGAGACTACGCCCTTGTTTACCTATAGCTACATCTCTGAGTTGCGTGAAACATTGGTGGACATGGTAGTAACAACCATAATACTCATATGCAGCACGGGTATTTTTATCATATCCGTCAACTTTGAAAAGTTTAAATTAAGCTTCACCACCGCGTTCATAGCTTTGCAACTTGACCTTATGCGTATATTCTATACCCAAGCCGAAGTTTCGCCTGCTTGCTTTGATTAGTACCATGATGAAACCCTAATGGTGGGATGACAGGGATGGTATTTTCTTTAAGATACTGGGTTCGATAACACATCATCGCACCTGCCGCAATAGTACACGTATGCAAGGAGCATTGAAGAACACCCGTTGTACGCTGGATTAAATTTGAAAACTGAATAAGAGCTAATGTGAGCATACGTACGTCATTCTGGCAATGGACCAACAGTTCCCGTTGGAATCCAAATGTATTTTTCCCTTTGACACATTGCTTATGTCATAGTGTAATAGCCTCGGCATCTTTGTCTGATTTACTTCCTAGATCGTAATAATGAAGGTCTGTATATAATCCAACATAATTCTGATTCCTGAGGGTTTTGAATAGGAGCGGAAAGTCCCCCTTCCTCAAGGATTCCTCTAGCCCTAACATTTTATGAAGGTCCGCTAATCGAACTCCTATAAACAGGAACGTGTCCCTGAATATAATGTTGTTTATTGTTAACTGCATTATTTTGTGACCACTAGTAAATATTTCAGGTACTGATTGCTGCTGTTCCTATATTTCAGGAACATACTACACAACAGTGTTTCCTCCCGAGGATAAATTCGTTAACAAGGGAGTTGGCAACACATCAATGTGTCTGAGTGATGACAAAAAATACCGGTTTAGTATGTTCCTGCCTTATTATCTACTAGTAGAATAGTGGGATGAGGACCAGGTGCTGCGGAGCAAGGAATGTGACGTGGTCACCCGTTCAATTGTTAAGGGTTTTGGTGGAAGAAAGTAGCCCAAGGTAATAAGCGTTTCTTTTGAATGCGGATCGTTGTTACAGTGAAGCTGTCATTGATAAAAATAAAACGGGTTTCTTGGTACTTTAAGCTTATTGTGTGCTGAGGTGAGAAAATATTGTAAAGTAATAATGCATGAATCTATGTGCGTTTGCATGTAACTTATTAAAACCTTTCGTGGTTTGGATGTTCGCAATTCTCACTCTTCCTGTGAATGTAACCCTATCCTTCGTAGGTGAACAAAAATGGTCTGGAGCTGATCCGCTATGTTGTTACACTGCTAGACATAGAACACTAGTTGTGTGATTGAACGCAAGAGGCCACCACAGTGCATGATGCAGTTACATAAAATCTGTATAAGATAGCTTTCCTTCGCGTCCGCGCTCCTGTCATATTCGCTGGTGAGTGTGGCAGTAGTTCTGTTTGTCCAGACATTGTGAGGTGGGAGGATCCATTTCATCATTATGTAAAAACAGTACCCTTTGTTATACGTTTACTCAGGCCATTACATTACTGTTCATATCCAGTTATGGAAAATCCGATTGCTGTTTTGCTTGCCACGCAGGAAAGGCAAGGGTATGATGATCCTGAAACCCTCCTTGAGTGCTGGAGGTCTGTGCTACTACAAACTGCTCGGTTTCCAAGCTGACGAAGCTGATCCCGATATGTTACTGCATTATCTTCTCCATTATTTCTGTAACGACGAAGAAGCCGTATTACAATGTTGTGCAAGTGCCCAGGACATCCTCGATTTGGGATATTACGGATTCTTCGGAAGTGTGGAGAGTAAAGAACTGGCCTGGAGTTACGATACCGAGTTAATACAAGACTATGACGATTTCATTTCACAGGAAGCCCGAGAATTCTTTGGGTTCGATCCTTGTTCGAGTGGTGTTTTCGGTGACATTGACCCTGCTAGTGATGATGTGTGTAGTGTCCTGGAACTCGATACTAGTGATGGTTGTGTGTGTGATCATGTCCTACATAGTGCTACGAATATGGATGTGTCACAGTGGATGCAGGATCATACTAATGTACGGCGCAGGACGTGACCCTCAATTTGAGATTATTGCCGAAAAACCCAAATCATATCCTAATTTCCCTCTCCGAGGTCGTGAAATAATAATTCGACCTGCTGCAACCACTATTCGTGATCCTGAGGCGTTTGTAATTAATCGTTTTCAGTTTGCCATGGACAATTTACTTCGGAACGTCGACCCAGCCTGCAAAGTGGGATTTAGTCTCGTGAGCTCCAACTGCACTGTAGGAAAGGTGATATACATCCCGTTTCAAGTGCGGCTCATCTTACGGCGGAAAGTATGCTAAGGAAACTAGAAAATGTTTTAAACTCGAACGAGGAATTTTTGTTAGGTGATAATATTACCGTTAGGGTTGATATTACAGATCGTCGAGGCCAGGAACGGGGTAGTATTAACAAGTATTTACCATTGGTAGACTATCTACAAAAGGATGTAAATAATGTGGATAATGTTCCCGACTGTCTTTCGAGGGCGTTGGTGTTAGGCAAACTACGCCCAAATGACGAATAGCTAAATATATGCAAACCCATACTGAACACTGGCGTGCCTTAGCAGCAGAGTTGTGTTATTTTGCAGGGTTTAATTTAAGTCAGCATAATGAGTGTAGTTTAGAGGACAAACAAATTTGAAAAGCATTTTGGCAATCAATATCAAATTATTGTGTACGGATGTGTCACAAAAACACGCCAGTATCACAAAATGTATGTTGGTCCCACCGCTCTGCGGAAAATCTTTTCACGATATGAAAACAATCACTATGATGTTGTTATAACGGTATCCATCCTTTTAGGTAGTAGGGGGTATTGTGACTTGCCTTAATCCCTATACGGAACTTTGGTTTCATGAGTGTGAATATAGATGTAAACTTTGCGAGTCGTATCATCCCGATACAGAAAGTACAGATGAAACAAAACGATATTGTGACAAGTGTAATCGTACCTGGTCAATCAATACTTCGATCGACATGCAACCATAGCAAAACGTAAATCATTATGTAATCATGTTCAGGTATGTGTTCAGTGTGGCGTAAAACTTGATTGGCGTAGTAGATCAGCAAAGCATTTTTGTAAAAGATGTGCAGCGTATGTACATGAAAGCCATATTTGTTATGTCAAACCTGAGCGTCCTAAACGTGTCGAAGAATTTTTATATTTTGTCTACGATATTGAGACAATACGTATGGCTGCTAATGATAAGGGTGATCATGAATTAGTGCCTAATTATTTGTGTAACGCATCGATGCTATCAATGCAAAGATATTCATGACAATAGCTATAAATGTAATGTTTGTGGTAATGCTGATGGCTCTCGTGACTACATTTTACACTATGTATTACACATGTGTTAGAGCAGGGCCTAACTTCACACAAGTGGTTGCGCTGGCACATAATGCACATGGCTTCGACAATTTATTTGTTGCCCTGAAATATTGGAACAGCAGCAAATAGTACTTGAAATTTTTACGAGTGGTCACGAAATAATGCAGTTAACAATAAACAACAACATATTCAGGGACACGTTCCTGTTTAAGGGAGTTCGATTACCGGACCTCCATAAAATGTTAGGGTTGAAGGAATCTTTGAGGAAGGGGGACTTTCCGCTCCTATTCAAAACCCTCAGGAATCAGAATTATGTTGGATTATATACAGACCTTCATTATTACGATCTAGGAAGTAAATCAGACAATGATGCCGAGGCTATTGCACTGTGACATAAGCAATGTGTCAAAGGGAAAAATACATTTGGATTCCAACGGGAACTGTTGGTCCATTGCCGGAATGACCTACGTATGCTCACATTAGCTCTTATTCAGTTTTCAAATTTAATCCAGCGTACAACGGGTGTTCTTCAATGCTCCTTGCATACGTGTACTATTGCGACAGGTGCGATGATGTGTTATCGAACCCAGTATCTTAAAGAAACTACCATTCCTGTCATCCCACCATTAGGGTTTCATCATGGTACTAATCAAAGAAGCAGGCGAAACTTTGGCTTAGGTATATAGAATATACACAAAGTTAAGTTGCAAAGCTATGAACACGGTGGTGAAGCTTAATTTAAACTTTTCAAAGTTGACGGATATGATAAAAATACCCGTACTGCATATGAGTATTATGGTTGTTACTACCATGTCCACCAATGTTTTACGCAACTCAGAGATGTAGCTATAGGTAAACAAGGGCGTAGTCTCAATTTTCGATATGTCGACACTATGGCAGGGAGGATGTTTTGCGCCAGACATGTAACATAAATGTTGTGTCCATCTGGGAATGTCAGTGGCACGAAAAGGTAAAGACGTCTCCTGCAATACAGTCATTTTCTTTGCGAGCAGTGTTCTGATATTGAAGAGCCCTTATATCCTAAGGATGCCTTTAAGGGCGGACGAACCGAATGCTTTCAAAGGCTTAACGAATGCAGTGAAACGGAAGTAATTGATTTTGTCGATTTTACCTCTTTCTATCCTTTGGTCAGGGCTACCCGTCCACTTCCGGTTTGACCCCTAACAGTGCATAAAGGCATGAACATGCCTCATCCCCTTCAGGTTCATGGTTTAGTCTTTTGTAAAGTCCTTCCTCCAACAGATCTGGCCATTCCCATATTACCATACAATGCCCATAACACAATGTTCGGCTTGTGTAGAACGTGTATGGAAACGCTACATACAACTGGAATGTACTCATACGAACAAAGAACGCGCTATCAAGGGTGTTTTTTGCACGCCCAAGCTCCATGCTGCATTAAATACCGGTTATGGTACTGTTGACACGTACGAAATTTGCAAATCGGAAATGTCAGTGGACTTGTTTAAGGGGTACGTACTAACCTTCCTTAAGATGAAGCAGGAAGCCTCTGGATTTCCTGAGAAATGCCAAGTAGAAGAGAATAGACAACAGTAGATTCAGGATGATTTTAATCATGAGGGAATTCACGTTGAGTATAACAACATTAACAAGGGTCTTCGATTAATTGCAAAAATTTATTTACACTCCTTGTTTGGAAAGTGGGCCCAGAGGTGTAATATTTCAAAAACAAACGATGTTACAACAACTCAAGAGTTTAATGAAATTTCTATGCTCTCATCTGGATATTCAACATATTAATCTAATAGGTAGTAAACTTTTTGTTACCTATCGGGATTTGGAATCGTGCAATTCACCATACGCGTTCAGCAATGTCATGCTTGCAGCCTTTATTTCGCCTTCGGCACGACTACGACTGTATGAGGAAATAAATACTGTCGGTATAGCTCGTCTCTTGTATTGTGATACCGATAGTATTATCTACGTTAGACGTCGTGGTAAACCTCCATTGCTCCCGCTGGGTGATTATCTGGGTCAACTAAAGGATGCAGGGTGTACAATGCGTCGATTTACTTCTGAATGCCCTAAGAATTACTGTTACGAACTAAAGGAAGTATCTACGGAGCAATTAAACAATGTGATCAAAATTCATGGTATATTCCTAAATCAGCGAACACGAAAGATTACATTTAAGGATATGTTTAAGGTAAGGAAGGGTACGTATGAAGTTAAACAAATCGTTACACCTAATCGTATCCTATGAAATGCCGACCTTCGTGTCGTGTGTAAATCTCAGGTGAAACGCCATGTTGTGCAACAACACAAACAGTGCAAATTAAATCCTATTGAGAGGAAACAATATATGACAGTTCCTTATGGATATTGTAGTTAGGAAAACATGGAAATAAACACATGCATGTCTTTGTATTCGAATAATTATTTATTATATGCATGTAACATTGGTGGTGGTGATTGAACCATAGTAAACGTCTCGTGGCCATTACAATATCAGAGCATGGGAATGACATTTAAATACATACATGTGTACAGTTTCACTTATTCTTATGTCCTATGGAATGCCGAAAAATATATCCTGATCTTGTCATGTATATCTGTGTGTAATAATCTTGTAACTGTCACTAGCACTTTGTAAATCATACCTCTTGCTTTGTATTTGTTAATTATACAAGAAAGATCTTTTTTCAATTCAATCGTTGTGTTTAAATTTTTAATGCTGCTCCAAAATAGAAAATGAAACTCCATGTTCATAGTCCTTTGTCCACAGCACATCGTAAATTGCCTGTACATGATCGTCATTAGCAATCATCTCTGTATAGGTACGTATAAAGTATTCTACGGTGGTCTTGCTCCGGATGCATTTCAGCAAGATTAGTGTAGATTGAATATGTATCGAAAAACGCTTAGTTACCTGCATAACAGTAGATGCAAGCGACCGAAAAGGAGAGCGTCCATTGCTCAATAACCTGCAGTATGCAACTTGCACTTACGCGTATGTATAAACAGGTACAGGCAGTCATCGTGTTCGAAACTAGATTCAATGCCTGTCGTCGACGTTGCTTTATAGCAATTACCAGCCAATCAGCATGCTCCATTGCACTTTGATTGTGTCTTGTTATCCAATGACATTACGGTAAAAATAATCTATAACGAACGTGCAATACATCCAGGACCCCGATATTTACTACGTAGTGTAAACCCTTTCCATACTTGTAAATGTAGAAGTTTGTGTTCATAGCTGACATTTGTGACAGTTGCGTCATCGACCTATGATAATTAACGTCCCCACGTGTCGTACTTTTTATCAAGCGTTGTCGTCCTACGTTGGGTAGAAACCCTATCTGTTATTTTGTACTAATATTTACAAAAGCGCTATCCTATTTCCCCTTTGCCTGCTCGAACAATTACCGATCTATATGTAAGATTATTTTCCTGAAGCTAGGTGCACATCTGTGCTTGCTTGTTTCACATTCCAAAGTTCTGCCAATCGAATCACCAGGTTTTATTCTGTATCTGGTTGTCAATTCGAGTATTAACTATCCATATGCGTGGTACAATAATACTCCACTTTATAGGTCTGTTTGTGTGCTACAGACAGCTAGCCTATAATTACCTAATGCCTCTGCCATTTATTTCGAATATTTAAATATGAAAATGTTTACTCACTTGGCTGTATTTCCACTTTTGGTACATATTACCGTGTTCGATCATTGGATGTATTAGTATATAGGTAAATGGAGGGCACAAATTACAATAATAATACATAACTGGTAATATATTTC
>JAGDQP010073587.1:0-10369 GCA_022664845.1 Lepisma saccharinum | reverse complement strand
ATTAATTTGTGTATGAAATAGCGAAAAGTACTTGGAACTACTTGGCTGCTTCCACGTTGGTGAGCGAGCACATTAATTTGTGTATGAAATTGCGAAAAGTACTTGGAACTACTTGGCTGCTTGCACGTTGGTGAGCGAACACATTAAACCGTGCATGAATAGCGAAAAGTACTTGGAACTACTTGGCTGCTTCCACGTTGGTGAGCGAGCACATTAAATTTTTATTATATGCGATGCATGGTTTAACCTCCTTTAACCCGCCTTTGCTTATTCAACATTGTGGCCATGATTTTTGTACCAAATAATGTGTCATTCATAATACGACGCAATCCTATTAATATTCCGCTGCATCCCTATAATCTGCATGTAGTAATGAACGCAAATAAATCTATTCCGACACGAAGTGTCACGATTAGTATGCCTCCACATGGCGCTATCTTGATCAAGTGGAGTGCGTATGTAACGAAATAATAATAAAATATGCATTTTCACTTTGGATTGTTAGTTGTCGTTAGATGTTTATAGAAGTGCGTGTAACCGGAAATAAATAGAAATTTATAAGGATTGAAAAGAGTTTTGAATAAAGCAATAAAAAGTCGATGTTCGAGGCATCACCAACTACGGAATCGCAGCCGTTAATCAGATTATTATTTTATTAAAAGCGACGCATATCATGTTTAACATTCACTCCATGTTCCCGCTTTCAACGCAGAAAGTGCAAATCGACTCCTGTGCTTTTGGCTCTATCACACTTCCGCTTAACTTATTGAATCGTGTACGAGCACCATCCAAGCACTTTCAACACTACTTGGATACAACCCTTTGATTATTCCAGTTGGATCGTGTACGCACTCATCCAACTGCTTGTTCAAGAATTTGATTCAATGTTTATTGAATCGTGTACGAGGGGCTTTAAGCATGTTACTTCACAGAGTTAAAAATGTTCTTTAATTAATTTCAAATATTTTTTGATACGACTTACGGTTTCAGAGTAAATGATGACTTTTTAAAGTGATGTTATGCCTGGCTGCCATCTTAAAATTACCCCTCCCCCTCCGCATCTGCCGACGGGACAACAAGTCAAAAAATGATGTCTAGCATGCAGGTAACCTAAATCAAAGTTCGCAAAACTTTTAAAGTAACGTCATTTTCTGAACTGACTATTCATTCAGAATTGAAACAGATAAGAAGATAAAGTGTTCGTGGTGTGTCTTCTCGTAGCCAGCTGGTAGTGGTCACCACAGTTAATCGGGGCAGCGAAAGAACACCAACCATGGGAACACAAAACAGGGCCGGCATGCTATACGAGTTTAAATTGGAAGCGAACGCTAGTCCAGTAAGAAGAAAAATCTGCCAAACATTCGCTAGGGATATAGTAGATGAGAAGACAGTACAACGGTGGTCTAACAAATTTAAGGACGGCGATAAATCGCTCCAGGATGCACGATCCTCACAAGCCATAGATAAGAGTATCTCAAGTTGGCTATTGAGACCGATAATGGCCAAACATGTGAAGCATTGGGAAAAGTATTAAACTGCAGCGCAGAACCCATTCGACAACATCTCCATCAGCTTGTGAAACGGTATAAACTGATTCGATGGGTTTTGGGGTGTCGCGTCGCCACGAATTTTTCGGGGAATTCAGGGTACGCATATACCTTCTATAAGAGGGGGTATGTTTGTGTGTCACAGTCTCAGATATATGTATCTGAGAAATTTACAGATGAACCATGAAGAGAAGCAGATTTATTTTTATTAATTTATTACACACTATTACATATAAACTGAAATCCAGGGGCAAATTTCCTCTTCCTGACGCTCATGCACACGTTGCATTATGACACATATCATAAAGACAAAGAAAATAAATATTTTCTGCATCATGCGCAACAAGCAAAGTCTCCTTGCATGCAATCATATGGATAAGATTAAATTAATTTTTTGGGCGGTAACAGTCAGTCTTATTGATGTTTGCTCATGTCTGTTGGAAAACATAATTATGTGATTCACATTTTAAAACATGTCTCTGTTACATATTAATTTTGAAACATCCCAAGCGTATTGTAATATGCCTTTGAAACTAAGAGCGGATAATTGAAAATGAATGATGTAGTGCATTTTGAGTGCCCTCCCTTGAGAAAATCTCTCGACAACTTGCATAAAGAAGAAATTTGTTTTGAATGCGTTTGAGACAGTTTCTCGCCTGCGTAAAAGGTAAATATCACACGGTTAGCATAATCCAATGCACTTCGGCAGCCGATACTGCTTCCGCTTCCAATGACAACTACAAACCAGCAGAAAGATTCCTGCTGTCAATCGTTCTTCGTATGTTTATTATTATTTTAATCCAGCATAACTGCTCCTGCTTTTCTCTAAAACACATTCATGGATATTCATAACATGAGATAATAAATAATTGTATATGAAGTGACAATGATTGCTGGTATAGCAAATACAATTACAATAATTGAAGAAGAAAAAATAAAGCCTCATCGGGGATGAATCCGGATCTACAACTTTACAAATAAACTCTTACTTCTGTGCTATTGGAATGTTGCAACGAAATTTTCTCTATAAGCTACTTACGGCGCTGCATATCTCAATAGTGTGGGGCAGAGCTGAAACGGGTCATTCGGTATAAGTTTTGGACAGTCATCGGATCTATGTTTCAGACGCGATTTCAACCTGCTGACCCGATTTAAACCTGGTCACCCGTAGAGCAAAGCAGAGATTTGATTCTTTCCTTAATTTACACTGTTCTGTTTGAACAATCTTTCTTTCTGGGGTGACCGGGAGCGTGGGTGTTACTGCCCAGAGTACGGAAAAAACGACGCTGAAAAGTTCTATAATAGTAATATGGAAATATTGTAATATTGCCAAGTAGGCAATTGGGATTATCTTTAAGCATATTTAATCTTTTATTTTGTTCGGATTCTACAACTATGATTTAATCATTTAAAATTTAACCTTTTATTTTTATATTGGTTCCCATAAAAAAATCAATATGATGGGTAAAGCTTGTTTAAATGTAAGATTTCTTAAGCGAGTTGTTAATCGTCTTTTTATTGGCGGTTGCCTTTTAGTAAAGGTTCTGATGTATTATTGGTTAAATCCATTTCCTGGATTTTACTTATCCGATATATAACGAATTCTCTGATTGGCTCTTAGTTGTTGACATAGCAACAAGCTTATATCAAGGTTCTGATTAGTTCCGAGTGTGTAAATGTACTGAAGTACATTCTAGGGATTTTTGTCGGAATACATCATGAATAAAGCAATTTCAATCAACAAATGTCTTGATCTATCTTTTATCGTTTATGAGGGTATCTTAAAACTTCGAATATTAGATATAGTACGTGTACTCTATCGGATGTCAGAAGACGATATACCGTATGCATTCAACACCTGCTTTGATGGAAACTATTCTCAGGTCATACAACTATACTCGAAATTTGGTGGAATGTTTCATTTTTAGTGAATGTTCATCATTTTTTGATATTTCATTATTATTTTGATAAAGGTGCTGGTTAATTCTTAAATATATATGAAAAAAACTAGCATATTTCTCCGGGTTCTCATATTCTAATATAAGAACAAAACTGTCGCCGGAGATATCCAAATACGCCAACCCCTCGGAAAAGCTATCTGAAAGAATTTTGTGTTTGAAGTAATAAATAGAATAAAACCATTAAAATCTTTTAAAACTCTTATAAATGAAGTTCCCGTACATGAGCTCACTCCTAAAGCACAAATGACAATATTCATTAATTCAAACCACAGTAACAAGACTATCCCGCAACTGGTCAAGTTTAGGCCACCGCGCCAATTGGACCCAGATACAATATAACAGGTGACGAAGTCAAATCAGTCTGACATTTTAGGTCAACACCAAAAGTGACTCGATTTCAGCTCTGCTGTGGGGGCATCCCACTTCTAAATATTATCTTGAAGCATTGGATGTGTAGCTTCATCTCATCAAAACTAACTTCAATCGGTGGGTGACAAATGTGGTGTCTCCTTGTCAGTATATTTTCGAGATTTATGGAAACAAATTATTTCTTATTTAAAACAGATAACGTCGCTAACAAGGTAAGTCCAAAGATATATTTTTAAAAAGCAGATAATACACTACAGCAGCGTTTCTCAACTTTTTTCATCCTGCGACCCCCTTCCACCATGCTTTCTAGCCGGCGACCCACAATTATTTTATTTTGTGTAATATTTGCTTTTCATTTCAAAACATAACAGTTAATTTCCTGTATTTATAATTAATATTCTAAGTATATTATCCAAAACTATTCAGCAATCTACATTATCTTTAGTAATTATTAAAAACAGAAGCAAAATAAAATACTTTCTTTGAAATTTATTACTTTTAACCTACAAAATCCTAGTTAAATTTATTTTTCACCTTCCCTCGCGACTCCCACGTTGAGAAACCCTGCACTACAGTGACTAGTGAATGGTAGTTTCAGATGTGTTTAGTCTTAGGAAGACGCTGATAAGAGGGTCCAAACTACAGTAGATCATCGATTATCCGAAACTCGGTTATTCAGAAAGTTCTTAGTCATAAATAAAAAAACCAAGAAATATACTAGTTTACACTTGCGCAATACTTTAACACTTTATATGATGCTTCAATATATTTTTTCTTAACATTTACGCTGTGCAATACGTTTGTACTCTATTTTCGTTTCTCATGAATACAGTAAATATTTTTTGAGTCCCTTAACAGTGGTCTCCTACAATATTATTACCGTAAAACTATTAAAATCAAATTTATATTAGAGATAGCGAGATCACATGGGAAAGTCGATTTTTTTATATATTCTGTACTGTATTTTAAGTAATAATCTATTATCCCCAATTAATCCGGATAATTGATGCTCTACTATACAACATATTACACCTGTTTTTAACATAATATTTTTTAAGCTTGCGTTGTTAGCGAAGTTATCTTTTCATGTGTGTTGATTTAGAATATATTGTGTTGACTGAACCGAAGCTATTTTATGTACATTGTAGGAAATAGACAGACACAAATAGCCTAAGCCTGGCGTCGCAGGGATAAATGACGTCTTTTACGAGCACTATTCCTGAGAAAGGTAACAACTGCATCCTTAGTCTAGTAAGTACCCTCTCAGCATTAGCTTAACGATACTGTTTTGTTTCCTCTTCCGAACTCACATACGACTCATTTCCGGCACAAAATTAGATACCGGAACTCATTGTTCTGGCTCACTTGAAGCATTGGTAAACTACCTGGCTAATTACGTTTTTAGTCGGTCCTGAATTCTTAGGTTCGAACGTATACTCCTGAACTAATAGACTCGAAATATCCATTTAATTTTACTTCGAGTTCTCCTGACAAGAAACATTCACAAAGTTATGCACACCTATTTCCACAAAACTTGGCAGATAGAAACTACAGTCAAATAAAGAATAAATGTTTTTTTCTTTTCTGCGAAAAAGAGATTTGATAGGCGAAATCCTCCCCTGAAATATATTTCAGGTAGGACTGAAAGTGACACAAAGGCATGAAAGATTAATATGAAACTTCGCGCATACATAGTAGACATAAACGAATGCGTGTTTTTAGTTTCTGTAAGGAATGATTTGAAGGGGGCAGAGAACCATCCAAACATGTCACATAAAACGCACTATTTTCCGCGAATCCAGAACCCAGCCCAGAACTAAATTAGTGCATGCACGATTGTAACGAAACTTCGCACATACATACTACACAAAATATAAGCGGGTACTTTTTCTTTTCTGCAGAAAAACGGTTTAACGGGGCAAAACCTTGTCCCCTTCCTGAAATATATTTCAGACGACGGCTGAAAATGACACAAAGGCATGAAAGATTTGGATAAAACTTCGCACATACATAGTAGACATAAAATAAGCAAATAGGCTTACATGTTTTTTTAGAGGAGATTTCGCCCCCTCAAGCCGTTTTTCCGTAAAAAGAAAAGAAAAACGTATTCGCTTATTTTTTGTGTAGTTTGTATTATGTATGTATGAAGTTTCGTTACAATCGTGAATGCACTAATTAAGTTCTGGGTTGGGTTCACGCAAAATGTGGGTTTATTTGACAACATGCTTGGAGGGATCCTTCTCCCTCAAACCATTTTTGCGCCGAAAAGAAAAAAAACGTATTCGCTTATTTTATATCTATGTATGTGCGAATTTATCTTATCTTTATCTTACTATGTTATGTGCGAAGTTTCATCCAAATCTTTCGTGCCTGTGTGTCACTTTCCGTGCCACCTGACGGGGAAGGGTTCCGCCCCCTCAAAAGTTTTTTCCGTAGATAAGAAAAAACACTTACTTTATTTTTCAACATGCCAAGTTTTGTGGAAATCGATGTGCATCACTTTGCGGATGTTCCTTTTGACCAACAGAAAACGCATTTAATAGAACCTACAAAAGTCTTAATTTAGAGAATGAGACCTGAAAGGTCCTAATTTGATAGTTACGATCTAAAATATCCTGAAGGGACCTTTACAAACTATAAAAATCCTAATACTCCGTTTTATTTTATTCAGCACTTGAAGCGAGATCATGTTTGAAGATGCCCCCTACGATCATGACTAGGGCTCAGAACTTGAAATGTCATCTTTTTCCTAAAGGTTTGGGAATAATGCCGATACTAATAAAAACTCATTTCGCTCCAAACTGAAGCAAAAAAAAAATTTTTTATTTTGAATTTTTCGCCATTTTAAGGTTCATTGATCATATTTTTTTCAAAAGGCATTTTCTTTTACGGATTTTCCTGCTTGTAATTGCTTACACGTTTCCCCACATACAAACATGCTAGAAGTGAAACCAAAAGTATGCTTAGGATTGTAATGACTCACGATAAAGCTAAGAGATGCCAGGCGTGAGGTCAGGTTACTGCAGAGGTAAAGGAAGAATTGGTTGTAACTGAAAGCTAAACAAGAATTTTTCTCTGAAATGCTCTTTCTTTTCCACTTGTTCTTTTCCCTATTCCATAAACATTTGGAAACGATTGAGGAACGGGACGCGAAAAAGTAGAGCGAATTCTGCAATGAGAAGTTTCTCCCGACTTATTCAACAATCTTGACTGCCGTAAAAGAGAAGCATAGCAAGGAATTGAAATAATGAAAAGACAAATTATTTTCCTTCCCCCATCCTCTATGGTGGAACGAAAACGTTCACATCGTCTTGCAAAATTCACTTTCGGCTTAAAAGTTATGCAAATTTTTCTAACCAGTCATTTCCCGTAGCACGAGGAACAAAAACTTTTCAACTAATTCCGAAGAGGTATATTTTATTCCATTCCAGTTTGGACCAGATTTTAGTACCAAAATATCGTCAAAACCGAAAGATAAAAATCGATTTCATAGAAATATCGGACGTAGTAGCCCTCTTGATCTAGTTAGTAGCGGACTTTAGATCTGACAGAGTGCGGGGGGACACGCAGTCCAAATAAGGTGGATGTGAAAAACAATCTTTTTAATCAGGTGCAAATACGAAACCAAATATTACTCTAATGTACTTTAGGATCTGCAAATGTTTTAAGTTTCATGTTATGTTTGAGTAGGCCTAATTAACTTCTGTAGCTTAGCCAATGTTAGGATTTTTCATGAAAGAAATGTTCATAATCCGTAACAATTTTAAAAAATCTTATGTAAAATTCATGAGCCTGTAAAGAAAATTAATTTTCCTGTCCATAATCCTTTCTAGTTTCAGCTTCCTATATTCACTGTGCTTTTCAATTAACATCTGGTTCCTTCTAATCGTGCAAATATCATGCACGATTAATTATATGCATATCAATTAACATATTAGCAAATACCTAACTAATTGATTCATATATAGGTCATTTTTTCAAATTTTTGGGTGATTTTCTTACATTTCAAATGTCATTTTATAGGTCATATTTAGGGATTTTTTAGGTCATCAAGTTACGAGCCCTAATCATGACATTTGTCCGTGGGGGTGGTGTAACCGATTAATTTCAAAATTAAAGAAGTTATTCTTTCATTAGTGGTAACCACACAAGTTATTAGTTTTCCGTTATATACACATGAAAGGGGAAAGAAAAAAAATGACACTTTTGTGTGAAACCAAATTCATCTTGATTGCAGTGATGAACTAACCAAAACCAAAAATGTTTGTTCACTCCCCTTACGCGTTTCCTTCATAAAGTGGCAGCTCTACTTGCGAATGCTTTGAATTTTGAATTTTATTTATGGCCTTTAGGCATCGAAGGCTCAAGCCGGGATAGCGGAGCGAAAAGAATTCGGGAAGGTGTCGTCCAGGGCCTATGTTGAAGGTACCATCTCGAGTGCTAAAATTCTATGTTCAAATTGTATGATGGTTTGTTGAATTCTTCAAGAAAGTGTTTTCATTGCTGAGTGGAATGTATGAAGTTATTATTTTTTTATTTTTTTTCTGAAGCACGTATACAACAAAATAGTATGGCACTTTAAACGAAATGCAACGTTGTAATATGTGAAATAAAAAAACTACAAGAAAGACTATAAAATCCTTACAAGACTTTAAAACCCTATAAAATCTGAAAACAGACAAAAAAAAAACTAATTGAGATTATATTTGGAACCTAAAGCCTGGGGTTTGGCCATTAGTATTGAGTATTGATGAAGAAATTATCAGTCCTTACTTTATTAAAAAAAAAATCTTAATGTACGAGCGGTAAAAACGGAATGCTAAATGAAACTTAAAATTTGATTTCAATAAGGAAATTTTATTGCAGAGGAGATCAGCTACCACTGCGTAGTGTTGCCCATGAGAAGGCCATTTCTTGTGTTTCTTCTCGAAAAGGAGTTCTCGGAGGCGAGGTACAAAGCGGGTCAAGCAAGACTATCGTTTCAAGACGAAACAGGAACAATTGTACAACATAACCACTGAGCTACAACATGTTTTTATAAAACAAACCGAGAAGAAACATGCTCGCCTCCTATGTCGGCGGTCCGAGAATCAAATTTCAAAAGGAAATTTTTCTTTGCAGCAGACGAACACCGGAACGCAGTATCCCACCCAGCGGAGGTGGATAGGTTTTGACAGTTTCGAGGCGTTATTGTATAGCTCTCGCAGGGAGCCACGATAGCTTAGTACAGAAAATATTTAGAAAGTATTTATGCACGCAAATTTTACAATTTTAGCATTTACTGGTAGATATAGCATTTGCTTTTTCTGATCTATATGTATTCCTTATACCTTCAATATCACTGAAAATCTCCTGGCACAAAAACTTACCAAAAGTGAACGCATGTGAACCTACCGAGAAAATGTGAGCTTTTAGTGTGCTCGATATATTACGCACTAAAAACGTGCTAAAACTGGAACATATTGTGAACTTTAGGTGTACTTTGATTTTCAATGATACGCCGTTTTATATAAGGTTACCACGTCACCTTAGGTTGAGAGACCCGTCTCAGTTCTCGACAACCCTACCGAAACTATACCTTGTGTTAAGGACAGGTTCGCTATATTTGGCATTTTTCCATGGATAATTCTTATAATGGATTATCACTATAATGTGACCTCGGGGTGGCCGAAAGCACTCGCTTTCTGTGCGCGTAGTCACGGGTTCTATTCCCGCCGGGGTTCACTGATCGGAGTGGCTCGGAGACCACTTTACCAAAAACAGTAGATTCCGTCCTTAGAAACTAATAAGCTCGTTTAGGACGTTAATAACCATGGATAATGTAAAATTACGGTGAGACGACCTTACGCCTTGATATATTGTAAAAAAGCACAAAACTGTGTCTCAATCTATAACTTAACAGAAATGAAGTCTAAAAGGCCATCTTACCTTGAATCGAAGCTCACCTACAGGTGGTTTAGCATAAGGAATTCCAAGATAAGCATTAAAATCTCTACCGCTGAATGATTTCATTACTGTCCCTTGTAATTTTCCTTGCTTTATAGTCACAATGGGTGTTTTCGCGGCCCATAAAACCACTAGATGCACCGCAACAGTCCATAACGCCAAGACGAGGACGTTACACTTCATGATGTTTGTTTACAGGTTTACGAGGCTACTGAACATGAGTTAACTTGGTGATGAATATCGTCGGTGAGTAACCACTCGTTGAGTGAAAGTAGTACACTATCCGTCGTGATCAGCTGTTACAACATACAGAAGTGGTTTTTCATCTACCACGTGAGTAAGAGCCGGCCTATCTAAGTGGCCCTCCCTTCCTATCGTGTTCAAGGTCGTTCGTCTTTGTTGTTATTATTATTATTATTTTCTCACAGACAGAATACTTTATGCGTTATTATGTAACCCATTATTTCCCATTGTCATGCAGAGGAAAACCTTCGTTTAAAATTTTCTGCCATATTTTCATATAGGGCTAGGCCCACACAAAATGAC
>JAGDQP010073586.1:0-10369 GCA_022664845.1 Lepisma saccharinum | reverse complement strand
CTCTCCTCTCCCAACACGTCTGGTCAGCGTGGGAGCAGTAGGCCAACTCCTTCCTCCGATATGTCCGGAAAGTTCTGAATTTCGGGGAGCGGAGTCTGGACCCCCTGACCCACCCACTATATATACGTCCCTGCAAAAACTGAAAGAAATGCTGATATGAGAGAGGAACATATAAATTTAATCCATGATGAAGAGTTACTTTAAGTTCGAGCAGCAGATTACGCGAAAGATAAAAATTGAAAAGAATGAATAACCAAGATTTATTTTTTGTTTGTTTGTTTGGGTAAGTTCCGACTGGACAGTTATGAATAAATCTTGAAGCAAATTGTGAAGGAAAGAAAGAAGACTGTAAAATTGTTATTATTTAATTTCTTGATTATTTTGGGTCGTTCAAGTATTATGTAAGTATTCAAAGGGCAGGGGTTCAAGCTTTGCTTATTTTTTCTGAAAATGGATAGATAGATCAGGACAATGCTTACGTAAGATTTTCTTAAAACGTATTAGTGTAGATTTAACAATTTCAACAGTTTTTCAGACTTCGCAATAACGATAAGAAATTTGACAAGTCTTACGTAAGCACAAGGGAGGGGTCTAGTATCTGTTTCTTTTTGCTTACAACGGAATCTAAAATGTGCTTACGTAGTACTTGAACGTCCCTTTTGAGTAACTAACGACTTCAATACATTCTAATCCAACGAACAGTTAAGATTAAAACAACGAGCATCCATATCCAAGAAGGTATTTTAATCCAAGAACTTGTAGCTTGTAGTAGCCTCGAACCACATAATTCATATTATAACCGAATCAAAAAGTATGTACATTTGTCCTTACTAAAGATAGATTATCGTAGCAAAATTAGGATAATTCATGCATCTCGTGCAAGTTAAATTAAACCGGCAGATCAAAATTGGTTGTGGAAAATATCTAACGTATTAGCAATCCTGTGTTCCGAAATTCAGTTACACTCCTTCAACTAGCTATAAAGTGCCAGATTTAGGTCTTACTTCAATCCAGAAATTATATAGAAAATACCTACGTCAGTTTGCATTTGAAGAACATCAAACTATTATCAATTTGTGACGCATCTGGCTTTCTCATCGTAGCGTCATTGAAATTTGGGGAGTTTGAAGGCACGGAAACTTTGTCATCACACAGGAGACGAAGAGGTGGGGTAGTGGGAGACGAAAGGTGACATTTTCGCGAGTTTAAATATTTTGGTTGTTGCTTGCTGGCGTTTTATTAAAGATCTTTTTGTTGTGTAATACATTCTCTCCCACTCATGTGTACTGTGGGCCATGGGAACTGTCACCCAATCTCGACCACCTGGGGCATATGTTCTCTCATGGATTTTCTTCTCTAAAGGGGCTGCTTAGCCCCGCCCCAAGTAACCACTCCCTCACCCTTCTGAAGAGGAAGCCCCCTTCAGACGCACACATATACACAAGCAGTATAAAATCCTTCAGAGGAGAAGTTACGAAACTAGTAGCTATTGAGGGTGCAAAGGTAGTTAGTTGACTGTTGAAGTCGAGACGTTGACGATCGCTTCCGCGGTAGATTTAACGGTAGACACCAGCTGTGAAGGTGGTGAAGAATGTATGCTGATTGCGCTACGATTAATTACCAGAAATGTGATTCATTTGCGGTTGTATGAAGATGGATTGGTGGGATTATTTGTCAGTGCCTTCCCTGATCAATGCATACGTTGATCAATCAAAATTTCTCACACTTCAGGTAAGATTGTTTTATTTTAGCGTGTTTAATTTTAGTGGATGTCCGTGTGTATCAACATACAAATTCCATTGCAGTTACAAGTTATTTTCACCATTATCATCATCTTCAGGTTTTCATCCAACTTTCACGTTATTCTCAAACTAGAAAGAAAGCTCTCTCAAAAAGTCTTCATTTTGAAATGGGATCTGAGTTAAAGGTGGAATACATATCACGTGGGGCTCCACCTGGAACCGAACTTGAGATCCTTTGCTGAAAAGATAGCTAAAATACATGATCTTCACAAAATTGTACTGATAATGAATATAGTCAGATACTAAAAAGTAAATTCCACCCTGATTTTGAGAGCTGAAAATCTTATTCACTGACATATAAATCTCAGAAATAAATAACAGGATTTCCTGTAAAAAAAAAAAAAAAAAATTTAATATACAGTTGGAAAATAATACATTTATTATACACTTGTTGTATACATTTTTGCTGAAATTGTACTAGTTTTGTGCTTATGTATAAGTAATGTGTACAAGAAGTGTGCGAAGTATGTTATTCCTTTCTGAAGGCGGCTTGAATGCTCCTGGCGCACTCCATTGTTTTGAATTAATTTTAAGCATTCTTTGTACATATCTTGCATAAGTAAGTTCTGATAATCTCCGGCTCTCTTATTTTCACCTCGAACTTGTTCAATATTTTGCGAGTCAAGTGTCGAATGTTCTCTGTTCCTTGAAATTAGTTGGTTCTATGCCCAGTCGCACATTTTTTTACTTCTAGCGAAACAAGCGGCCGCTTGGAGCGCCGCACAATCGGCGCCATAGTACCCTTTGTATATGAAGAAATTTGAATACAATTTTGTAGTTATCAAAAAAGTAATATTTGAATTTCCTCTCGTAATTTTTGCATTTGCTTAAAAAACTAATATTTGGCCTCATCTTATTCATACCTTTGTACTTTATGGTGAGGCCTGAAGCCCGATCCTTCCATTCACACTAGCATACTGGATCTCTTTTATAATAATGGAGTTTCTCCCCATCTTTTTTTCTTTTGTATTTATATGTAGTATGTCAGCGTCCTCCAATTCTGTTTTTATTCGTATAATGATGTGTACAAGAAGTGTGCGACTTTTTAGCGATTTACCAGAAATACCGGTTAAATGTGCTATTTTATCCTGTGAGGTTCTATATGTTTATATCTGTGGCTATGGATTATTGTCTGCATGAACTATTTTGTAATAGTCTGAGGTTTCCCTTTTTGTTACGCACCAATCTCTTTTTCTGGTAATCCAGGTTCCCTGTATATGTGAATCACGGTTTCTTTGGCTTCAGTCTCCTCTTCGCAGTGGATGTTTGGTTAACATTTTAATATTGGTATTTATGAAATGGCAGTTTGTCTCACTTAGTCGTGTTCGGACTAGGCTTTTTCTGCTTGACCTGCAGTTTGTTCGGTTGCTGCTGTTCTCTCTTTCTACATTTGCCTCTTGTCTGATTGGTTTCACGTTTTGTACGGTTTCCCTAGGCTTTTGGTCTGTTCACATCCCCGATAATATCGGTTTCCTGGTTCAGATCTAGTATCTGCCGGTTTGTGTAAACCAGGCATCTTTGTAGCCAACCGTGATGTACGTATACACGAAGGCTGGAATACAGGAAAAAGAGTCTGGTACGTAACAAAAAGGGAAATCTCAGATTGACAAAATAATAATAATTATAAAAAATTAAATAAAAGTCTCACAGATCATAATAGCAAATTTAACAGGAAATACTGGTAGACCTTTAACAATACAAAATATTATAAGAACAAAAAATGAATCGAAGTACGCTGGTACATTTACATAATTAAAAAGTCGAGAGGGAGAAACTCCTTTACTATAAAAGACAGAATCCAGTACACTGATGTGACTGGAAGGTTAAGACTATTAAAATAAAGGAATTTATATTTTCGGGCGAAATACGGCAACAGAAATGGTTTAAAAGATTACCAATTCCAAATATGTATGCTGTTTAATGTCTTGGTGTCATATTTTGACAGAAAGCTACTCCAGAGCACATCTATTAACCTGCAGAGTGTTAAGGAAGATCAGATCATGCTGTGAACAGTAACTAATTGTAAAGAATTAGCCTCTAACCTAGACTGAAATCCTGCGTTGAGGACAGAGAGAAAATTCGTCCGAGAAGGAATAAATGACAATTTTGCTGCAAGCCGGAATACGAACCCGTTGCTCGAGGAGGAAAACAACCATTTAAAAATGTACCTGGTTCTAGACATAGTTATCGCTTCAGCAGTGTTCGCTTTGTAGCGGGTGATAGTTGGGATTTCCCCCTTTCTGCAAAAATCTTCCCTGGCTCTGTTTACAGATATACCTCTAGATTGGGATATGGACGATCCCAAAATACCGTATAATACATATCTCACTCATTCTTCCCCCTCGCTGGAAATTGCACAAATCGAACACTGCGCCTCAGTGAAACAATGTTTTGATCAAATAAAAAAAATAGCTTTCTTTATGACATTCACGATTTGTGAAGGCGGCATTAAAGGTTTAGAACTGCACCAAGAACTACTGACTTAACCATCGTGTTACTTCCTGTAGAAGTATTGATCTACATTATAAAATACAGTCTTAAAGATACCTTTCTCAGTGCTTTTTGTCCATTCGAATTCTCGTGATATTACCAATAGCAGTTTGGAGTGGGAAAAGAAGTTTTTGATAACTCAGATTGATGAGATCAACCATATGCCAAGAATGTTTATCTTGCCAGGCAACTTTAGTAATTGAATAGGATTTACTGAATTCGTTAGATAAAAATATTTAAAGGAATTTGCTAAATTGAAAGGTACAAAATATGTTTTTGAAAGTTGAAATCAAAAAGTACATTTTGAATCGTGAACTTGTTTAATAAGTTAAAAAGTATGTTAATTTTGCGTTTCTGCACGCTTTTGAATCTTATTAGCTCTCCTTTGTGTATTATTTTTGTACATATTTACTATTCAAATACTCTTTCACGATTTCAACTACTAGTTTCCTATGTCCTAAAATCATTTTTAGTTCTGTTTATTTAGGTTCTGTACATGTATATAAAAGTTTGGTGTATCAGTTTTCTCATAATTTCGCCATATTTTTGTCATTAACCAGAAAAAAAATTTAATGCTCGTTCGTTTATATTGTTGAATTTAAATAATTTCTAAGGTATTTAGACAACTTTGGCTTAGGGCGCAAGGATGATGATGGGAGAATTAGTGGAATGAAGAAAGTGGGAGGAAATGGGAAAAAAACAAGAAACCTTTACACACGGTGTTTATCCACCACAAAGTCCACATGGCACGAGCAGGGATCGAACCGACGACCCCAAACACCGGAGATGAGCGCTCTGCCATTAAGCCACTGCGTCCTCTTGTTTATGTTATGCTGATACTTTGTCATATTGTATTGTTAGTATTGCCTTAATTTCTATAAAATTTCTAGAATAAGTAAATTGCAAGACAATGTTAGTACCACGTGTTGTTAAAATTGACATCACAAAGTGGAAGCTCGTGACGTTAGTGCTAAATTTAATTAAAGACTTTTCAAGAACGTTATCACCAGGCATGATCATTGGTGAAGTAGGGGGCGCCAAAATTATTCTTCGCTTGTAGTGAAAAATAAGCTTTCAGCCGGCCCTGATTCTAGATTGCCAAAACCACTTGTTGATACTTTCTAACTTACGTGATTTTGCCCATGATCTTGGAATCGAAGGACCCAGGGTTCAATTTCAACTAGAGGCACATTGAACGCAGTGGTTCAGAGTCCACTTTAAACCGTGGGTTCTTTCCTTACGTCGCCGTCTTCAGCTGGTAGAAGGCAATGTAAAACCACCCATGGATGAATTGGTGGAATGAAGAAAGTGGGAGAAAAAGGGAGTACCCCGAGAAAAACCACGCACACAGTGTTTGTCCACCATAAAGCCCGCCATCCCTAGCACCAGATGTGAGCGCTATACCATTTAGCCACCGCGGCCAACTTTTAAAACTTGTGTCGGGTAGTCTTTGAGTAGCTTTTATTAAAATCCAAATTTGGAAAGATGATGCATTATTCCCTACTGTTTACAAACATTAAATTATCCAAATAGCCGTCGGACTTCCGGAAATTTCGTAGTAAGCACTTCATACCGCATAGCAATTCAGTATCTTAAAGAGTATCATCGCGTATATGATCCAAAAATGCGAAAATTGTAAAGTTTTTTTCAAAATACTTGTACTTCAGAAGTTTAGTGCATTTTCAGAAGTTAAATAATATTTAACACATCATTGATATAATGTAGCTACATATTTTGAATTTTGCTCAGTTAACGATGTATCAAGTGCAAATGAAATTTACCAATGTTAATGTATACATGCACGCATATACAGAAAACTCCTGATTATCCGCAGAAATGACAGGCGGGCGCGGATGACGAAAATCGCGGATATACTCTAATTCAGGAAAATAACATTTCGCACTTTAATTACATATTTAGAGCCCAAATGGTTAAGTCAGTAACTCACGCCTTAATAATAAATGAACTTAAAGATATAATAGTAAAAGATATATATTTCATAACACAATAGAACTACTGATACATGCCCTTCTGTGTACATTTGTACCTTTATTTTAAAATTGACTAAAACCAATCTTGGCATTTTGATTTGATGATGGGAACCACTTTTTTAGACTGTGAATGCTGCTGCCTAAATAACATAAATTTGTAACAACGAAGTGCGCCTTACTGACTTTCCAGGTAATCAAAAAGATATTCCTTGCACGCGTCCTGTCTGCTCCTCAACGGTCCACTTCATCTTCCTTTTCGCTGTAATTCTCAACTAACTGTCGTTGCTGAGTCGCATCGCAAGCAAATAAATGACAATAAATGCGTGTTAATTTGCCATTGTCTTCAAATCATTAATTGCGATTTTCTCAAAAGCTCATTGTCTTACTTCTAAAGGCTATAACTATAATTCAAAAAGTAATTGCCTTACTTAAGACTCATGTCCGCTACTGTAATTACATATATCAGTTTTGTGAAGGGTTCGAAAATAAGAATATAAGTAGTGTATCTTAGTTGAACAGCTACATTGGTCTCTATATTTGGATTTTCAATTATTTGGTTTTGTATAACACCGACTTCGGAGTGGCCGAGAGATTAGCGCGCCCGCTAACTGTATGCGTGGTCACGGGTTCAATTCCCGCCGGAGTCCACTGAACAGAGTGGTTCGGAGGTTCCGTTTTTAGAAGCTCACCAACTCGTTTAGGATGTTAACAACAATTCAGTCAATCGTTGCGTATAACATTGCCAGCCAGCCCCGACTCTAAAACAAAAGTGTGAAAGGGATAAGATATGCGCCATTCAGTGCATTGCACAGTGATTCAGATACTGTCAAAAACGTGAAAAAAAAACGAATAATAATAATTGCAATTTGTACCCTTGCATTGCTTTAATTAAGGATTTTAATGAATTAAATTTTTAAAATATTTCATTTTCTTGTTAAATTTGCATAAAAGCATGAACAGAACAATGTTTCTTACAATTTGTATGTTTCGGTTATAAGATCTTCCGTGTATTATTTCACAAGTGGAAAACCTTCAAAAGAGTTAGTACTGCTGCTGGGAGAGGACTTGGCGCTTCTGTCTCAGAGATGATAGGACGGGGTCAGATGTAACCATGAGTCGGAAGAACACACCCTTCAATGTGTTCTCTCATGAACACTTCCCTGCGTAGTGTTCCCTATACGCTTTAATATGCTTGTTCCGTGCTTCTTCAGACACCTGTTCTATTGGCGGCAAGACGGCTTCTATAATAAAAGCAAGTAAATTTATCAACACCTTATGCACGCTGAGAGACCATAGATATAACTTACATAATATATGATTGGAAGGCATCCTCTGCCAACTTCGCAAATTTGTATGTGTCGATTTCGATAAGATAAAATTCGTAGTATGAAGGAACGGTAAGAGTTGTATCGATTTCGAACCCACGGGATAGAGTCTGCAGAAGTATGGCACAACTTGAAATCAGATTTTGATCAATGCCTGTGATGATGGTGAAACTCTAGCTATATTGAAGAAGAAACCTTCTCATTGAGTTGCCGTAATTAGTATTTATGCTGCCTCCAGGAATTGCTGCCTCCACTAGTAAGTCCAACTGTTGCAGAACCCCATTCTGAATCATTCCTTTTTTTTTTTTTCGTTAAGCAACTTTGTCTTCTTCCTCCTGTCTTCTTACCTGCCACTTTAACGTCTATTCGGTATGAGTTACTCAAAAAATATAATCCATTTTACAACGCGTCTATTGATAGGTCAAAGTGAATGTAGATGGATTTACGTATTTCTTCTACAATGAATTCATTTCTTTCGGGCTGGCACCGCTGACGTGGCACTTATGTTTTGATTTAGTACATATCAGGACGTCATAAACCTTGCCATATTTTATCATGGTCAGCTTCAATTTTGAGAAACGCCTATCTCCTTCTCACCCAGTTTAATGTTTGTTGGTCTGAGCTTATTCTTCTATATCTCGCACATTTTTTAGGGTTACTTCTGATGTTTATTTCTTGAATTCGAATTATATGGATGTGCAGAAACGGGTGGATGTTGCCTCTTTGTGATCAAAAATCAAAGTATATACCTCATATTGTGTTTTGGGAAAAAAGTCTTATGCATGGACATTTCATATTATATTTTTCAACAAACAGACAAGAACGAGCAATTCTTGTTTCATTACATTCGTGCAGGAGAAGCATGAAAGTACTACAACACGACGATTTTCGGGCAGCGTAATAATGTATAATATGTACCAGAAAACAGCCCTCCTTGGGAAAAGTCGTATAAAATAAAACTGATAAAAAAAATACAATTTCATTACACCAAACACGGGTTGCTACGTAACTAACTGGATGAGAAGGATCATAACTCAAGTGTTTTTTGGGTGGTCTGGTTATACTTCTTTATAAATATGGGGGCAGTTACACATTTTTAAAACTTCAAAAAACATAATTTTGTCGCTATATTGAGGGTTTTTGGATCACTGTGCATTGTGGTCAAATTTCTTTCACTTGATTCGTGTAAGAGAAAGCTTCAGAACTGGCACGAATTTTCATTCGTCGGAAACGGTATATGCCAACTTTGAAATTCCCACTGTAGGTACGGTTTCCTACATTTTTCCTAATCATGGTCTTTTCTGATAAAATTTGAAACCTTAAAAAACTTCAGCTATAATATTGAGTATAATTCAGTTGTTATTAGGAAATCATATGCAGATTATAAAGTTTATCTTTCTCCTTGTGTGTGTGTTGTTTTTTTTAAAAAAAATAATATTGAAGGTAGATAATTGAGATTCAAACTTTCAGTCCCATTCTATTCAATAGAGTTCACTCGCCAACTCTCCTTTCTTACAGCGGGGCGCGGGAATTTTACCCCCTGAAATCTACCCCCTCAAACGGATTCTACGTAATTTTGACGTCACTATTTACGGGGGGGGGGTAAAATTCCGGCCTCCAACATTTTTCGGTTGTTAGTTTATAAAATAATAACTCGTTTTATACACTCTCAAACAATCATGTGGTTAATAAATCATATTTTAATAAACTGTATTTAATATTATTACTCTATAACACTTACCGGAATTTTACCCCATTGAAATCTACCCCCTCGGATTTTTACCCGCAGTGTCAAACCAAGTATTGTAGAAGCCAGAATTTTACCCCCCCCTGAAATTCACCCCTCGGATTTTTACCCCCCCCCACACACACACACAGTCACGCAGATGCTCCACCATCACTTGTCGGAATTTTACCCCCCTGCACAGTAAAAAATAGCTGTGTTAATTCAACACAATGCGGTGTCCCAGCGTGACTACCACTTTTGTGTGTTAAATCAACACAACACACGGTGTTGATTTCGGTACTGGAAGAAAAAAAGTTACGGCTGCAGCTAGATTTGAACATGGGTTGCTCACAGGGCTGGAATAGAGGGTACACGCGGGTACACGGCGTGTACCTACCTTGAAATTTTAGAAGGAAGCGTGTACCTACCTGAATATTAGAACAACGCTGGGTACACGCCGGGTACTCGGCTATTTGCAACCCGACACACAGTGATCCGAATGTAAAAAAAAATGTTCGGAAACTGAAATGCCGGTATTTTTGATCAGTCCAAAAACGTCTGCTATGGGGGATTGCTATGAGGAGCAAAAGATTGGGACATCCATTCTCGTCAAGATGTGAGTATACGTTTGAAGTTTGAACTTGGCAAGTTCCTATGAATACGGGTATGCAATGGTTTTGACAACGTAGTATAATACTGGAAACTAATTCGTTAAGCTTAGTGCGCATGGCCACTAAAGGAGGGAATAAAATTGGGTTAGCATAATTATCTTCTATATGGAAGTGTAGTGTTTGAATAGATCGAGTAATTTTTGCTGTAATTTAAAGCTTGTGTTTCATTGATGTCCATTGATCTTTATAGTTAATGAATTTAAAGTAAAGAAATCGAGAGGAGCTTATGAAACCACTTTTCAATTGTCGGCAAATCCTTAATGAATACAGTCTGTTTAATATCGACCACCTGCGCTTTGCACGTTGGTATTCACGTTTTCAGTGTTAAGTGAGGCTCGACAACGGAGCAATAAGAACATAGGTA